>PVLC010000383.1:0-31438 GCA_004027655.1 Graphiurus murinus
TGCCGGGCGTGGTGGCGCACGCTTGTAATCCCAGCATTCGGGAGGCTGAGTCCGGAGGATCCGGGTTCGCGGCCAGCTTCAGCTACTTAGTGAGGCACTCCGCAACCTAGTGAGACCCGGTTTCAAAATAAAGAATAAAAAATAGGGCTGGGGGTATAGCTTGGAGGTAGAATGCCCCTGAGTTCAATCCCCAGTACCGAAAAAAAAAAAAATGTGGGTGATGAGGAGAGAAAGAAGATGGTGGGTAGTTAAGAGCAGTTATACAAAATGGAAGTAGGAGAAATATTTCCTCGAAGATAATTAGAGACCAGTGTACTAGCCCTCCTGTTATTAGAATAATTTCCTAGAATTGAAGAAAGAAAAAAGGGCGCTATTTTTCAGTCCTATCTCTTTTGAACTCTTTGAAGTGCCAATAGTAGAAATACAGTGGACTGTCAATGCCAGTGTACTAGATGTGAAAGTAGGCAGTCTTTTAGATGTTTCCTGTAAGTCTGTAATTTGATTACTGAAATAGATTCATTCTCTGTCTCTCTCTCTCAGGCAGGTGACAAGTCACTCTCCAATGTAAGTTAAAATTTCTTATTATGGTCTTATCCTCAAGAAGTATTAAGTAACTGATTTGAAAATATGCATCATATCGTAACTTTTTAGATGAGGTTATAAAAGATAACTTGGGGATTTTCCTTCAAAGACATTATTATGTTAACAATTAGACCTAACAGACCTAAGAAAACTTTATGACTTGATTTCTTCATATGCTTATGAAATATTTTTAATGGAGTCATGTATCCATTTACCTTAATATTTTTTTCTTTTTTCTAATTATCTTAACTATGCCATACTTTTTTTTTTTGGTCTCTGGTAAAAAATTATATTTTTTGTTTTTTTTCTGAATTGAGTAATTCCCTCAGTATATATTTTTTTATTTTATTTATTTATTTTGTGATACTGGGGATTGAACCCAGGGGCATTCTACCTCCAAGCTACACCTCCAACCCTATTTTTATTTCTTATTCTTTTGAAACAGGGTGTCACTAAGTTGTGGAGGGCCTCACTAAGTAGCTGAGGCTGGCCACAGCCTCTCAAGCACTGGGATTACAAGTGCATGCCACCATGCCTGGCTTGAGTATATTTTTAAAACAATTGAGAAATATGGAGTTGAAAGAACAAGAGTGCTTAAATACTAGCTTGTTTTTGGTTAAGGTAATCACTTTTTCTACTGAACACTTAATATTTCCTTTAGGTTATTGCACATGAAATATCTCATAGTTGGACAGGAAATCTAGTGACCAACAAAACTTGGGATCACTTTTGGTAAGATTTTTAAAAAATATTTATTTGCTGTAGTAAATGATCCTGGCCTCTCACAACTCTGAATTGTTTTCTGTGTATCTCTTTGTTACCATCAACTTTGGTAGACAGGGATTTTTTTTTTTTTCCCAATTCTGTAACATTTGTCACAGTGTTAAGATATGTATAGGTTTTCGGTTTATACTGGTTGCTAAGTTCTTGTCATAGTCACATTTTGATACATGAATGAGTAAAACCAGAACCTTGACTTAATTTTCCTGCTGCCCTCTACTGGGCCACACTTCCACTGCTGCTTTGACTGCCTGGGAACCCATGAGCAGCGTGCTTAGGGGCTAGTAGTGGTCATGCTTTGCTCATGTTGTACAGTTGCTGTCTTGAATAGGAAAGCCAAAAAGAAAGTATCTTACTGATTAAAATGCCTTTTCCTCTCAGCTGTGACAGCATTTTTATTTTTAAAAAACTTTTTTTTCAGGTTAAATGAAGGGCATACTGTATATTTGGAACGCCACATTTGTGGACGATTGTTTGGTGAAAAATTCAGACATTTTCATGCTCTGGGAGGATGGGGAGAACTACAGAATTCGGTAAATAAATTGAGATATTTAAAGCATTCATCTAAAGTTGTATAGTGGTTAAGAAACTGAGTTCGTATTTACTAATTAGCAATAAGAAAGTCATTTTCACAGGTGTGGAAAACAGAGTAGATGCTGTTACAATATTCCATCGATAGGTATCAGTATTAAGTAGTATTCACACCTGAGTGGAATTGGGAGCTGTGGGACCTCATTGGGTCTATGCTATTCATATAGCTGGCTGTATGTTTGAACTTTATGTAGTATAGTAAGTGCTCTCTCCTAAAAGCTGATTTGCTGACCAAGCATTGAATCATATTTCTAGTCTTTAAAAAGAATAAAGCCTCTTATTGGGCAGAAAACATCAGGGCTACAGAAAAAGCCATTTTTTAAAATTAGTACTTTACAAGTTTTGCACCGAGTGACATATTACTTTCTTACCAGCATGTTTGCATGTTGATACCAGTCTTTGTGTATGAACGTTCATCTTACTTCTTGCAGATAAAAACTTTTGGTGAGACACACCCATTCACCAAACTTGTGGTGGATCTGACAGATGTAGACCCTGATGTCGCCTACTCCTCAATTCCGTATGAGAAGGGCTTTGCTTTACTTTTTTACCTTGAACAGCTTCTTGGAGGACCAGGTAAGTATATTAAGTTCTCTCTCCTAAGAGAGACTTTCTAACTGTTTTTTTTTTTCTTTTTGAAGACAATGTTTTATAAAGAATAAAGAATTGCAAGCCATTGTTTTGCTTTATTTTATATTCCCAGCTTATTCTGCTAGAGAAATCTGTATTGTTTTCTAATGTTATTTCTATATTTAAAACTCTGAATAACCCCTGAGTTCTATAATGCTTCTTAACGTAAAAAAAAAAAAAATTATCAGTATTTTATGGACTAGGAAATAGTATGTATTTATTGAAAAAATGTCTATGATACAGAAGTTTATGAGAGTAACAAGTGAGAGTCCCTCAACTCTTCCCATTTCCCGTTAGCAGTTTGGTGTGTGGGGCTCCAGATTACTTTCTAAGTGTGGATGAATAAACAGACAAGTTAATGTATATAGTTACGTAATTTAAAAAATGGATCATACAGCAGTGCCCTCTTACTCATGTGTCTTCTTTCCACGGTGTCAGTTACGGCGATCCACCACATAACCTCCATGAGTTTCTTTTTCCTTCTTCACAGTTTCATGGAGAGAAGATGTGTTCTTACCTTAGATCTTAGCAACCTCAACATAGGATTTTTTCCTTTCCTTATAAGGTTGAGAACTTTCACCTTTTCACTTAAAGGAAGCATTTTATGGCTTCACTTTGGCATATCTGAATTACCAGCATCAGTGCTCCTATGTTTTGGAGCCATTAATAAATAAAGCAAGAGTTCCTGGAACACAGCACTGCATAATCTGATAGCCAGTGTGGCTTCTAAGATAATTTAAAAGAGAGAGAGATATCGCATTCACATAACTTTTATTTCAGTATATTGTCATATTGTTCTGTTTTGTTACTAAGCTCTTGCTGAGTCTAGTTTATGAATTAAACTTTAGATACATATATCCATGTATATATATATATATATATATATATATATGTTTGGTACAATCCATAATTTTAAGCATCCACTTGAGCCTTACAATGTATCTCCCATGAATAAGAGGATATTACTCTATTATACATTTGTTCTGAATTTTTACTCAATATTTCACATTCTTCTATGTCAGTACACATAAATCTATATCTCGCTTTTTAACACCATCATAATAATTGTTATGTAGATATGCTGAGTCTATGTGACCTTTTCCTACTGAGGGCCGTTGAGATGTAATTTTTTGTTGATTGGCTTTAATGGCCCTCCCCCGAACCCATTTTGCCTGTCTGATCTGGTTTTCCCCCTTTCTAGTCCTACCAGGGGTGTCACTTTTAGAACCCCTGTTGTGAATTCCTATTCTGAATCTTCACTGTGTAATTAGCATTTCTCTTCTCCCTCCCACCAAACTACATCCATTGTTCAGGGCCCAGCATAAGTCCAGCTTCCCTTTTTGAACATTCTTTCACTCTTACAGCCTTTATTGGTTTCCCTGTTCTCTATTTTCTGTGGTTAATAGTACAATGCTAAGCACACACAAAAAAAGTCAAATAATTACTTTTCTTGAAGTTCCCTCTTCTCTGTGGTTAATAATATAATGCTAAGCACACACACACACACGATATGTCAAATAATTACTTCTGTATGCATTGACTGATTTTTCTTTCTTGTTTTTAAATTTTTTACTCTTAGAGGTTTTCCTAGGATTCTTAAAGGCTTATGTTGAGAAATTCTCCTACAAGAGCATAACCACTGATGACTGGAAGACCTTCCTGTATTCCCACTTTAAAGACAAGGTTAGAGCTAAAAAATAGCTTATTTTGCACGCTCAATATATCTTTATGTATTCACTATTTGTTAAGCTAACTTGAATTACTGAACAGTGGTATTGGTCCAGGATTTGCTTTCAAGCTCAATCTTGCATATTTTTTTCTTATTAAAAATGTGATCTCAACACCATGAATTAATGTATAGAATATTCCTATTCAGAGAGATCCTCAGTAGTATGGTTTAGAAGTTTACTTTTTATATGTACTTAATTCTCTTATTTTAATTATTTAACAGAACACTACTAATGAATACAAATTTATTTCAGAAGAGTCTTAGGTGAGGTGTATATACATATATCAAAACATCACATTGTACCCCATAAATATACACAATGATCTGTCAGCTAAAAATAATATTAATCAAGCTGAGTGTGGTGGTGCATGCCTGTACCCCAAGTATGTGGGAGGCTAAGACAAGAGGATCGCAGGTTCAAGGCCAGTCTCAACAACTCAGTGAGACCCTGTTTCCAAATAAAAAATAAAAAGGGCTGGAGGTATAGTTCGGAGGTTACACACCCCTGGATTCGATCCTCAGGACATCCCCTCCCAAGAAAAAAATAATATTAATCAAGAAAAAAAAAGAGAGAGAGAGAGACTTAGAAATTATCTTGACATGGCAGAGTAGACAGAATTTTAGATTGCAGGACTTACAAGTTTGTTTTAGCCTCCCCTCCCTGAAAAGGTCATGCTGTAGCCAACTGGATATGCTTACTGTTCACAGGTTGATATTCTCAATCAAGTGGATTGGAATGCCTGGCTCTACTCTCCTGGTCTGCCTCCTGTAAAACCCAAGTAAGTATTTACCTGAGCAGAGTTCCCTCATTCACCTAAATTCTAGGGTTCCTTAAAATATTTGAAAGGATTTTATGCCTTCCTTAAGCTGTTACTAGTTAATGATGAGAGCAGAGTTCTTAGATGTTTACACCTTAACCCCGAGTCCAAAATAGTCATTTCCATGATTCATAAACATAAATTAGTTCATTTCATTGCATGTAATTATTGAGTGCCTCCTTTTTGCGCCAGAGAAGGCGAGAGGTTTACAGAAGAGTAAGCTATTGTCCCTTCCTTAAACCTTTTTCATTCAGAAAAATAATATTTTAGAAGTATTATATTAATCTTTACAACAGTGTTACAAGTTATTATCCTCATTCCCAGGGATGGGGTTCCCAAATTAGGTTAGCCAGCTTGCCCAAACTTGCCCAAGCCTGCTGGGCTAGTAAGTATTAAGAGTTGCAATTCAAACCCTGGCAGTCTTACCTACTTAAATGTACTGACTTTTAAAGTAAACACTTTCCTTGAATCAGGCATCTGAATCCTGTTGTTCATGAGTTGTGTGAGAATTTTGACTTCTGCATGTTCCAGCTCCTTGTTGCTTTCCTTTGAATCACTGAAACTTACCGGCTACTCTTCCACCAGGCAGCGTAGTGCAACTGACAGATAGAGGAGCAGCAGGAGATGAGGTAGAAAAAAAAATGTCACTGTCAGGTTTGTTTGAAAAGTACCTTGAATGACCAGGACAAGAAGAGTTTGGTTAGGAAGATATTGAGAGATTGGGCGTGGAAGAGGTGATCAGAGCTTCTCATTGACTGGGAAAGTCGGGGAGGGGTGATTTCAATAGAATTCTTTCAGATTTTGTCTTAGAAACAGGCAGATGGCATAAGTCATCAACAAACTCTTTTAATGTCTAAAAAAAGAAATCACTGAAGTAATGCTTTATATTTTTTTTAACATTTCATAGTTTAAGTGCCATCATAACTGGGTGTGGTGGCACATACCTACAATCCCAGTAGGATTGGGATTAGGCCAGAATTTTAGCAAGACCCTGGGCAACTTAGCAAGATCCTGTTTCAGATAAAAAAATTAAAAATGTCATCAAATACATTATCCCATTAACTCTTACTCTCCCATTAGCCTTACCAGAGACAATGGGGGCCTGAAGTAAGGCAGAAGAAGTGGGGAAAGAAAGGGCAACTGGTTGACCACAGTGAGCAAAGAAGAATTTTAAGAACACCTGGGGAGAGATGTTGTGATTAAAGATTCAGTGTAATTCAAGACACATTTATTGAGTGGCAGGCACTATGATGATGAGTGATGGATAAGGAATCCACATATCGAATACAGAGGCATCAAGTAATTATAATACAAGGGGGTTATTTTTTTTAAATATATCTAGTAGGTGCTACAAGTGAGAAAAATATCTATTTGAATAGTTAATAGCTTTGGACATCAGCCTAGAGGCGACTGACAAAGGGGAATACAAGTAAAGTTTAAGACCTTAGTAGATCTCCATTTTAGAACTAGGAAAGAAGAAAGATAGCAGCATAATCAGCTAAAGATCAAAAGACACAGAGATTAGCTCCTTGTTAAGGAAGCAGTGGCAGGAAGTAATATAAAAGTGGCAGAATGGTCAGCAGTGTAGTGTGTTGTACAGTTATGAAGGAAGAAGGAGATGAAGGGAAAACATAGAATTTATAATTAGGAGTCTTTTCTAAGACTCTAATTTCAGTGGTCTGATAAGGACCAAAGATAGTTGCAGACAATTGAGTGAATAAACCCTTGGCCATTGATTGGAAGTTAAGGAAATCTGGGTGTTCCCCCAATCTCACTGCTGCTAAGGGTCCTTTGGGGATTGTGGTTCATTCTAGATCCTTTGAGGTTGCTTCTAAGCCATACCAAAGTGCTGGAGAAAACCCAGGGTATATTCATATACCCTGGAGGTCCTGTAAAGGAAAAGATTGAAAACCTCAAGCCACAGAAAATACTTTGACCCATTGAAGCATAGAGTGTGGGCTTCCAAGTCCTCTGGCTTTTATGTGTTCTCATTTTCAATATCTCTCAGGTCCTGCATTTCTGTCACTACCTCTCACGTTCAATCTCACATCACCACTTCCTCCTGGGAAGCTGCTGTGCACCTGTGCCTGCGCCACCCTCCCCCACCTCCCTACCGCCATCATTCCCCACACAGAGCTAGGACAGGCCTTCAAAAACACCTGCATCCTGCCATCCCCTGCTTAGCAATCTTCACTGGCATCCTGGCATCTTCACATCCTTTAGAGGACACTGCAAGGCTCCTTTGCCTCAGTCAGACTGGCAGTTTGGGGTCTCGCAAACTGTCCACACCTCCTTGAACATAGTACCTGAACATGCCGTCCTCGCCACCTGGGTGCTTTTCACCCAGCTAACTGCATCTCAGCTCAAGGACTATTTCCTCATGGAAGCACCTCTTGATGTCTGACCAGGCCAGATCTCCCTTCCATTCTAGAGTTTTTTGGTGCTGTGTATCACCGCTTCACAGAGGTCACCACAGTTATAATTTTATATTTATCTGTGACTATGAAGGTCTTTCCCTTTACCACACTGTAAGCACCATGAGAGCAAGGCTTGTCTCTGATTTTGCACATTATTTTTTTTAGGACTTTCCTGTAATAAGGGCTACTTCTTTTCCCTGGGCGAATTCTCAGCTTAGTGTGTGTGTGTGTGTGTGTGTGTGTGTGTGTGTGTGTGTGTGTGTGCGCGCTACTAGGGATTGGGCCCAAGGGTAGTCTACCTCTGAGCTACACTCCAACCCTATTTTTTTTGTTGTTGTTTTTTTGTTTTTGTTTTTGTTTTTGTTTTTTTTTGGAAACAAGGTCTCACTAAGTTGTAGAGGGCCTTGCTAAGTTTCTGAGGCTGGCCAAGAACCTGGGATCCTCCTGTCTTAGCCTCCCAGCTACAGGGATTAAGGCATACGCCACCATGCCAAACTAGCTTAGTACTTTTAATTATACTGAGAAGAAGGTTTGAGGACACTTGAGAAACCTACCAGCCAAAAGATTCTCACTGTCCTGTTGTTTAAGAAATCATTGCTGAGTTAATATTCTCATGGAAGGTGACTTACTGCCTAGCAGTTGAAAACCTCTGATCCTACTTGCTCTTGAAAGCACACACAGTTGCTTGCCTGCATCCATAGTCTGACTACTTTGTGAAGATAAACTGGTGCCTCAGAGGACAGAGATGCATTAATTCCTCTTTCCTTCCCCTAGGAAACAAACAGGGAGCCCATCACAACTCTCTAATTTAGGTTCAATGATACCTTCTAATGAAAAGTTAACTTCACTTAGGCCCTATGTTGCAGGTGCCTCTGTTGTCCAATGATTTGTGGCCAGAGAGAGATGTTTCACAAGAATTTCATGCACATTGCATGTTCTTTTCTGTTGTTGCAAAACATACTGTTTATTTTCTAAGATGAGAGTATACACATATTGGTATAATTTTCTTTGCTTAATAATGACAGTGTGTTAATTCCACTAAAGTTATCACGCGAAGATTTGGGACTCTTGCAAGGGTCTAGCATCTACAGCAATGCCTGTTACCTAGCAGGCACTTGCAGATTTATTGGATGATGAGAAAGTTGGAACAACAGAGAGTAAAATCCATGAGCATAGGGTTTTGTGTTGTTCCTCATGTTATCTTGAGCACCTAGATCCATTCCTGCCAGACAGTGAACACTAAACATGCTCAGCTGATTGCGACTACTTTATCATGCACTACATAAGCAGGCGACAATCTTGTGCTGAGATGCTTTGGCATTCTGAAGGGATGGTCAGGAGTCTCATTCATGTCAGATCCACTTGGATTGGTGAGTTCTTAGATGAGGCCAGTCATACTTAGGTCAATATTTCTTTTTTCTATCACTTTAGATTCCTCGTCTTTATTTAAAAGAAACTGAAATTTAAGTATGTGGTTTATAGCTGTAAACCTGCCTTTATGCAAAAGCACATACATGCTTATTAAATTTAATCTTTAATTTTTTTATCTTTACAGTTATGATATGACTCTGACAAATGCTTGTATTGCCTTAAGTCAAAGATGGATTACTGTGAGTAGTAATATGTGTTTTTTGGCTCCTTTTTTGAATTGTACAAATGTGTCTCTACTCATAGAGGATGTGTTTTAAATCATGAGCAGTTGGATGCAGAAAAGCTATTTGAAAGTTCATTTTGCCCAAGGTGATACTATCTCTACCCTTAATATATGAAATTAAGTTTCATAGGGATAAAATTATTTTCCTTATAAATCACTTATAAGATATTTCTTAAAATATAGCAATTATTAAGTAAATCTAAAATGATCTTGGGTGACTATCAATGTCAACTACTAGCAATGGGAAGAATTACAGGACTTTTGCTTGTTGTTAACTTGGTTCATTTCTTCAAAACTTCCTATAGAGGAGCTCCTACCCATATACTAAAATAGAGCCCTTTGGGAAACCAAAGTGAAGATGTGCCCTGGATAATTCTTTAATGGAGAATAAGAGAAAATTCAGCAGTAGTTTTATTCTGATTATTTGCAGCATATTTTGAAGTTGCTATTTGAAATTTGTTTTAAAAGTTTATTCGAGCGGGGCGTGGTGGCGCACACTTGTAATCCCAGCATTCGGGAGGCTGAGACCTGAGGATCCGGGTTCGTGGCCAGCCTCAGCTACCTAGTGAGGCACTCCGCAACTTAGTGAGACTAGGTTTCAAAATAAAGAATAAAAAATAGGGCTGGGGGTGTAGCTCAGAGGTAGAATGCCCCTGAGTTCAATCCCCAGTACTGCAAAAAAAAAAGTTTATTCAACCAATATTTCTTGGCCATCTTCTGCATACAGAATGCTGTGCAAGGTGTAGAGATGGACTTGCCTTGGGAGTATCCGTAGTTCAATTAAATAAATTAACTGTCATGTACAGTTAACTAACTGTAATTTACAGTAAATAACAGTAATACTAAGCCGTAAATAATGAGCAGCACAAGAAAGACAGAGATGAAGTAATAAAAGGTGAACAGAGGCACCATTCCTTCCCTGAAGCGAGAAACTGGAATTAGCAGAACCTGTCAGGCAGAGCCAGTTATGGGACAAGGTATACCAACTGGTCTGACCATGGTTTAGGCATAGATAGTTTGCAAGAGTACATACTAGGTGAGAGGGACAGTGTTTCAACAAAGGTTTTTATTAAAAGCTGCAACACAGTTTAGTACTATTTACAGAATTTCTTTTGGCACTCCTCTTTCATCAGTTTACCTGTTATTTGATAAGATCTCATATGACAGGCACATTTGGAAGAGCATAGAGCTGACTGAGCACAGGAATGCACGCGGGGCAGGTTGGGAGAACAGAGGTACCGGATGTATCTTGTGCTCTGGACATTAGTCATTTCATTTATGGAGGGAAGAGGGAGTATTGGTTAATCTTCTCTTAGAATAGCTCGTTTAAGAAATGTTTTTTGCTGTATTTGTTAACTTTTCTGGGTATCCCACCTGACTATAGGCTTCTTGAGAGCCGAAATTGTTTTTATTCCTCTCCATATCCCTGGCGCCATCACATTTATTCACTGCTGGATGAATACATGAATTAGTAGAGGGAAAACAAGGTTAGGAAGATAAGTAAGCTTGTCAGGCTAAGGATTAAAACAATCTGTAGGAAAGGTTTTTAGAATGCAAATTAATCATGAGAGTTGTGTATTATCACCATTAATCTAGCAGTATGATAAATGGGCTCAGTTAAGATGGACAAGTTAGAACTAGTAAGTAGGTCAGCTAGGAGGGTATCTGTAGTAGTGCAGATAAGAAGATTTGAGGGGTTTGAATTAGGACAATGCAAGTGGAAATATTAAGAAAGTTGAAACTGGATGTGATAGCACATACTTGTAATCCCAGCACTTAGGAGACAGAGACAGGAGGATTGCAGATTTGCAGCCAGCCTCAGTAATTTAGTGAAGCCCTCTGCAACTTAGTGAGACCCTCTTTCAAAATTTAAAAAAAGATAATACAGGGCTGGGGATAGAAAGCCCCTGGGTTCAATCCCTAGTACCAAAAAATAAAAATAAAAAAAGAGAATTAAAAGGGATTTTAGAGGTTTGATTTTATAATTAGTTAGGAACCTGAAGGGGCTGGGATGTAGCTCAGTGCTAGAGCTTATGCATAGCATGTGGGAGGTCCTGGATTCAATCCCCAGCACCCTCAGAAAAAGAATCTAAAATGGATTAAATATGGAATATAAAAAAGGAGACTAGAAGGCATAGGTATTGGGAGAAAACAGAGCTAAATGAAGAAAGAAAAACCAAATCAGGAGTAAGGCAAATCAGGAAATAAACAAGAAACCAAGGGAAAAGATACTATAAAATATAAATATCTTTTTGGAGATTCTCATAACAGAGACAGAGGATTACTAACTAGATCTAAAGTCAAGTTTTTTGTTGTTGTTGTTTTTGTCTGTTTTGTTTTTGTTTTGCGGGGAAGGAATTAATTGTAATGAGATCTTCTAAAGTAGCTACCTATAGAACAGGCTGGTTGTGCACATATGCACCTCAACTGTGGCTATTTTGCCTGGAGTGGTTGGTATTACATTTTGATCAGAAGAGTGGTTTAATTATGTGCATGTTCTAAATAACTTAGAAAGGTGCAATTATTTCTATCCAAAGAGAGAAATCTGGTAGCACATTTTACCTTGCTCTCCTACCTCCATCTTGAACATTACTTTTTGTGTAGTACACAAAAGTGTCCTGGAGATAAAGATGAGAGATATCTATGAGAAACAGCATTTCTTAATAACGTGAGGCTGTTAGGGCCCTCTGGTTGACCCATCAAGGTAGCCATTTTCCTCAGCTTTGGTTTATCATTCTCTTGCATTATTTTATGTTTTTACCAATATAAATGTATCCTTAATTAATGCATAGCTTAGATTTGTATGATTCTGAGCAGAGAATGAAATGGAACTATCAATTCTGTTATTAAGGTGAGGTTGTAAAGGGGAAGGAAGTTCACACAGGAAATTATGAAATAATTCTTTAAAAGGACATATGTAAATAATTCTTTAAAAGGACATATGTAGCCGGGCACACACTTGTAATCCAGTACTTGGGAAGCTGAAACAGGAGATCACAGGTTCAAGACCAGCCTCAGCAACTTAGCAAGGTCCCTCAGCAACTTAGTGAGACTCTGTTTCAAAATAAAAAGGGCTGCAGATATAGCCCAGAGGTAGAATGCCCCTGGGTTCAATCCTGAGTACCAAAACAACAACATAAAAGGACATAGGTATGTGTGCACTAAATTTTCTGGAAGGATATACAAGAACTGTTAGTCCTGGTTAATGACTTAGAGACAGGGAGCAAAAGTGAAGGAATTTTTCATTCTGTCCTATTTGATTTTTTATATTTGCATATATTTTTAAAATTAAGAAAACTGTAGTTCAAAAGAATTTAAAATGAGTTTAAGAAGATTTAAAAGTATTTATTTTTTATGTTTTACTTAATATTCCTTAATCATATTCTCAAAAATTTTTGGCCATGAATCCTAATCTTGAAAGTGTAAACTTGCCTTTTTCTTAGATGATTTTCAAGATGAAGTGGGAAAATAAAATGTGTAGGGATGAGTGGAACATCAGTTTGTGGCCTTATCAATTCATTAGTATCATGGTAAAAAGAATATGAAATTTGATTCTTTACCCACTTTTTTTTTTTTTTTTTAACAGTACTGGGGATTGAACTCAAGGGCATTCTACCTCCAAGCTATACCCCCAGCCTTATTTTTTATTCTTTATTTTGAAACAGGGTTTCACTAAGTTGTGGAGGGCCTCACTAAGTAGCTGAGGCTGGCTGAGAACCCGGATCCTCCAGTCTCAGCCTCCCAAATGCTGGGATTACAAGCATGTGCCACCATGCCCGGCTTCTTTACCCACATTTTTTAATTAGCCTATAAATTAGTTGACATGCTTTTTGTAATGTTTGTTTGCTTTGGAAATTTCCAAACTTTAAATGGTATGAAGTATGTCAAACAAAGAAAAAAGAGTAGCTATTCTTCCATTCTTACAATTACTAGTCTACTTTTTTTTTTAAAGTAACGCAGATTCTAGAAATCATCAGCTTTTTCAGTTACACTAACTTAATTATATAAATAGGATTATATAATCCTAATTTATTTTGTATGATGTATTTCTATGTTTTTCTTAATTTTTAACTTTTATGTCAGACAAACTAATAATATTATTAAATTTTATATGAACACAAATAACCAGGTACCATTTATTTTAGGCCAAAGAAGAAGATTTAAGTTCATTTAGTGCCACAGATTTGAATGATCTCTCTTCTCATCAGTTGAACGAGTTTTTAGCACAGATGCTCCAGAGAGTAAGTACCTATTTGAAACATTCGAAATTAAAATGGCATAAAGGAACCCAGCATGGTGGCGCATGCTTGTAATCCCAGTACTTTGGAGGCTGAGACAGGAGGATTGCAGGTTCGTGGCCAGCCTCAGCTATTTAGTGAGTCCTTCTGCAACTTAGTGAGACCTTATTTCAAAATAAGGAATAAAAAATAGAGCTGGAGGTGTAGCTCAGAGGTAAAATGCCCCTGGGTTCAATCCCCAGTTCTGCCAAAATAAATAAATAAATAAATAAATAAATAAATAAATAAATAAATAAGGCACAAAGGCATAGTGCATAGACTATACCCAAGTTGGAAAAGATATTAATGTGGAAACTCATAGGAAAATAGATTATATAATTCATTCTTTTATTTTTATGAAAGCATTTATTAAATGCCAACTATGTTTAATATTATGCTGAATATAAGAAATATGTAGGGAAGAATATGCCTTGTTCTCAAAAAACTTACAATCTAGTAGAAAGGGGAACATACACGAAATTTAGCATTAAAAGCAAATATGTAGCTGGGCTTGGTGGTGCACGCCTGTAATCCCAGTACTTGGGAGGCTAAGAAAGGAGAATAGAAGATTTGAAGCCAGCCTCAGCAATGTAGCTATATATATTCTTAGCAACCTAGCAAGATCCTGTTTCAAAACAAAAAATAAAAAGGGACTGGGTTGTAGCTAGGAAGTATAATGCCCCTGGGTTCAATTCCTGGTACCACACACACAAAAAGAAGGAAATATGTTTTAGTTATCATTTGGGAAAAAACTTAGTGAAGAAGGCCCCTTTTCTAATTGGAGTCATTAAGGAAGGGTTTTTGGAGGAATGAGTGAGATTTGATTTGGTGTTAGCAGGGAGGAAGAAGTTCAAATGGAAGGGCCACCAAGAGATGTAAGCAGAAGGCTGGCGAGGTCAGTGAAGCTACACCAGAGAAGTGGGCACAATCAGATGTGATGAGTCTTGAATGCTAAATCAGGAAGTTTACATTTTCTGGCCAGTCAGAAAGGATTTAGATTTTTAACAGGAGAGTCACTCGATGGAATGGTGACTCCTGAAAGCTAACCCACTGTGGTTGTGAAGTTAGTTGGGAGGCAAAAGGGTGAGCTGGTGAGGAAGGCGAGTCCAGCTCAGATGAGAGAAATGCTGCAGGCTGAAAGCACAGGTTTCGTGACTCACTGGATTTGGGGGTCGCTAAGAAAAAGTCCGAGCAGATTTTAAGGTTTCAAATCCAGGTGTTTAAAAGAATTCAGGATTGAGTCCTTAGGGCTGGATGTAAGGATCTTAAGGGGGCTAGAGAAGGTTTGGAACAAAATTTCCATTGTCACTGATGCAAATATGAAGATGATGATTTTGAAGCAAGGGCACCTGGGGCCCTCTTCATGTCAGAGATAATCAGTTTTAGTACATAAATTTCTGTAGCGCTGCTGTGGCTTAGGACCAAGAAGAGAGAAAACCTGATAGAATGACTCAGGAATGAGTGTGACAAAATTTGGGGGAAGCCAGGGAACTGTGAAGGTGACCTTAACTGGCTGACATGTCAGGGTAGACTTTTCTTGAATGTGTCCTTTGGGAGCTAATAGACTGAGTAGTTTGGGCTAGGCCTGGCAGTTAGTGAGAGCAGAGATGGTCAGTGAGTTTGAAAGGAGATTCCTGTAAGGTAAGGAGATGGTGGCTGGAGAGGAGAGTTACTGTCTACCTAGTGTCACTGCTACCTGTCCTCTGCAGGCACCTTGAACTTTCTGCCTTTCTGAACTGAACTCTTCTTTCTTTCCTTCACCCAAACTGTTTCCCCTTTGTGCAAGTTAACACGAGTACAGGAGGTTCACGAGCCCCCGACATTGCATATACATTTGTATTTACATATTTATCATGTAAATACAAACCAAAAGTCTATATCCTAGAAAAGGATACATATTATCCATCAGATTCTCAAGGGGGTCTATATCATAAAAGTTTAAGAACTGCTTGATTTAGTGAGAATCAAAATTTAAAAATAATTTCAGAGGAAATATACAAAGACAAAGCCAGAGGCAACTGGTAAAGGAAGATTTAAGGGCAGTGATTTAATCTGGAGAATGGGATAAATTTAAGCTATATGAGGTGAAGGGAAGATCTTAAAAGACTCTGGAAGGTAATAGTTATACTAAAAAGTCCTTTTAAATACCTCACAAAGTAAATTATCCCTATGTTCCCAGTAAAATAGCTTTATCCAGAATAAGTTTGCACAAAATTTGCTTTAGTGTACATTTGTTTCTTTTATTTTTTATCTAACTTATTTCTATATTATAAAATATTTAGGATTTTAATCTGGCTAAGAATTTCTCTCCAGCGCCTTTCTTCCAAGGAATCCTGTTGAAATGATCCATCATACTTCTTTATTTTGCTCTTAGGCACCTCTTCCATTGGGGCACATAAAGCGAATGCAAGAGGTGTACAACTTCAATGCCATTAACAATTCTGAAATACGATTCAGGTACATCATTTTAACTTGTCTCTGTGGAAGAAAGCAGAATAGTAACTTCCGAGGTGGAGAAAGGGAAAGCAGAGTATGAGACGTCCTTGGGTCTTGCAAAGTCCTTTTCAAATTTACTGCATCGAAGTAATTATAGTGGCATTTAAGGAATAGTTACAATGTCTGTAAGATGATAATATTAATCTTTTTCTTAGACTGTATTCTAAGCTTCTCTTGCTAAAAAAAAAAAAAAAAAAAAAAAATGGATTGAAGGGATTCAGTGGTAAATAGGCTCTCTTTCACAGCCAGCCAAATCAAGTCTGAAATGGGAATAGTTAGAAACCTTTAATTCTATTATATGTTAATCTTTCTTAATTCAAATTTGTAGTGTGAGGTTTAAACCAAAGTTCAATTCCTTTACAAATTATATCCTTAAGGTACATGAGCACCTCTATAATCCAAACCTTTTAGAACATCTTTTTCAAGAACCAGCTCCACTTCTTTCTCTTCTCCAGTTATTAAATTATACATATACGGGCTTGAGATTCTAGAGTAAAGCTAGAAAGTGGTGTAAAATATGACTATAATGGGATTATTCATCTTTATAGCAGTAAGATTCAGATGTACCTGTTTTTTCTGGTTCCTTTCTCCTCATTTTCTCTCCCACGCCCCTTAAAAATCCTCCTTTCAGATGGTTACGGCTCTGCATTCAATCGAAGTGGGAGGAAGCAATTCCTTTGGCTCTAAAAATGGCAACTGAACAAGGAAGAATGAAGTTTACACGACCCTTATTCAAGTAAGGCCAAGCCGAACTCGGCCTCATATTGAAAGAATGAGAAGGAAAAAATCTTAAAATTTTTTTATGGTTAAAATACTTTGTAAAGTACCATCTATACAATAGATAATTTTTAATTTGTTAAAGTTTATTATCGATGTAATTTTGGAATAGGAATTCACACATCTAATTTTTTAAAATTTGAGGCAATTTTATTAACTTTTTAAGAAGCATTACTTATAAATACCTATTATTGGCCAAATGGAGTTAGCCTCTCATGAAAAGGAAATTGAAGACAGTCTTATATACATAGAAGAAATTTTAAAAGAAGTAGATGGTGCTGGTGGGTAGGTATAGACAAGAGTAAGAGTCTAAAACTAAATACAATCAGATATGAACAGATTAAGCAAAATCTTTGATTCAAATGTTGCTAAGAAGTAGAAGAATAGGTTGCTTGATGCATAATAAAGGAATGCTTGGTACAGGGGAAAATTTTGTATTTTGGTTGCAAGATATAATTTAAGAATATCTCAGCTGGGTGCATGCATATAATCCCAATACTTTGGAGGCTGAGACAGGAGGATTTGCAGATTCAAGGCCAGCCTCAGCAACTTAATGACACCCTCTTTCAAATTTTAAAAAAGGGCTGGGGGTGTAGTTTGAAGGTAGAGTATCTCCTGGGTTCAATCCCTAGTACCAAAAAAAAAAAAAACTCCATGAAGCTCCTTGACAAAGTATTGGTCCATACTCTGAAAAATAAATAAGTACATAAATAAATGCATAAATAAAATATTTCAAAGTATATTAAAAGTATATTTCAAAGTATATTAAAACCCATCTAGCTTTGAATTGAGTAAAACCTGCTTTAAGTCGATTTTAAAGAAGAATGTACCTTTTGGGGGGAAAATAAGTATTTCTATCTTATTTATAAGTAGCTATATTTAAAGTGACTAATCCCACATTTTGTTTGCTCACTCTAATTTATTTACCATTATTATTTCACTATGGTTAGTATTTTTACACTCAATTTAATTGAAAATCTTCAGAATTAAAAAAAAAACATTTAGTATTTTTATACTCAAAATCTTATGAAAATAAAATTTAGAAAGCAATTTTTAAAAATGACAAAAGTCAGCCAGGCGTGGTGGCGCACGCTTGTAATCCCAGCATTCGGGAGGCTGAGACCGGAGGATCCGGGTTCGCGGCCAGCCTCAGCTACCTAGTGAGGCACTCCGCAACTTAGTGAGACTCGGTTTCAAAATAAAGAATAAAAAATAGGGCTGAAGGTATATCTCGGAGGTAGAATGCCCCTGAGTTCAATCCCCAGTACCGCAAAAAAAAAAGACAAAAGTCATGGTGTTCTTTCTCATACAAGGCTAATATTTGGCAAGTAGGTAAAGAGGACACTGTTCAAATAATAAAATATTTCTGTGCTAGTTGGTAAAAAGCTACTGTCCCTGCCACCCTAGCCCTTCTCTGTAACTCCCCAACATGTCTGTGCCTTGCCAGTTTAAGGGCAGTCTGTGATACAGGATTGGAATAGGGCTACCTGGTTGGCTGGGATTCATGCTCAACCTGACTGATATTTAGCTATTACCACTGTTGTCATCTTTAATTTAATCTCCTGTATTGACTTGTTTTCTTGTTCTCTCTTCCCTTCTGTCTCTCCCCCACCACCTTTTCCTCTTTCTGCTTCTGCTTCCCCTTCGCCATCTGCTTCCGCTTCTTCTTTTTTTTTTTTTGGCAGGGATCTTGCTGCCTTTGACAAATCTCACGACCAAGCAGTCCGTGCCTACCAAGAGCACAGAGCAAGCATGCACCCTGTCACTGCGATGCTGGTGGGGAAGGATTTGAAAGTGGATTGAGGACTTGCCCAGTGCTGATTGCAGAGATGTCTTCTTTTAAATTGAATTTATGAAGAAATATAAAATACCAGCTCCCATTGTAATTAAAAATGTGCTTTTTAGTTTGGGCTTTTTACTGTTCTGTCAATGATTTTGCTACTTTTTTCCCCAATGGTGGTGTATTCTTTATAAAGTAAATTTTAGCAAACTTTAATCTTTTGATTTATAAGTTTCAACTTTTTAATTAGCTTTATTATTATTCCCCCATATGATCACAAAATATAGTCAACATATTATTTATCTGATGTTTTATTGAAGGTCAGTTTTAATCCACTACAAACCAAAAATTGAGCCTGACGAGGGTTTTGCTTTTTAAATAACCTTAAACATGAACTCTCAGTCGGACTTGCTCACCACCCCCCTGGTGGACATAGGATGGAATCCCTTACCAAAACGTGTAAACTCTAGTGGGAGGCCTCTGTTCCCCAGCCCTGGCTCCATACTGTTAATCCAGTGGACTTCTGGTCTCCTGCTCTTCAGGGTTGGATGGCCACCCTGAACATCAGCACCTCCGTCAGCCTCTCAGGTAGTCTCCTGACCGTCTGTTCACCGTGCCTCCTCTCATTAAACATTCTTCACCTCACGGAGCATGGAACAGATAGAGACATACCGAACACAATCCAACCTGAACCAAGTCAAAGACAAATAACAGCATCCATGTGAATGCATCGACCTTTTGATTGCAAGTAACAGCAACGTAGATGACTGAAGTCAACAAAGGAAGAGGATGTGGTTTTAAGGTACACGATAGGAGGACGTTATCAGGACCTGTGGCCAGACAGAAGTCTGCAGAGCCATCAGTGCTCCTGTTTCATCTCTGTCTCTACTCCATGTTGTACAGTCCAGGTCCCTCCAACTCCACTGTTGCCAGTGTTTCCTTCCTACCACATGGAGAGACCATCTCATTCCAAACTCCCAGAGGTGAGACTCTAACCCAGGTTGAGTCCACCCTTGGCCAAATAAACTCTAGTCAAGAGAAATGTTGCCTTGGAGTATAAGCCTGGATGGAGGTGTGTCATCACCAAATACCCCCTCACCCCCCCTCCCCATACACACAGTGCTGTTCTAGTGACTAAACTCTTGAAATGCATAGGAGTGAACATCCAGAAGATAAGCCAGGGATCAAAGGGACACATTCCTGCCCATTCCTAGAATCCTGAGACCTCTCCTGCGCTCCCTCATCCCCCAGCAGCTCTGTCCTTTTGGACTTTTTACCTACACCGCAGTGTGACTGTTTCTAAAGGTTCTGTTCTCACTTGTCTCCATGCCAGGAGTACCAGAGTAGAGAGTTCAACTGAAATCCCTGTATGTAATCATGTTCTAAACGATTAGACTTGAACAAATCCTTGCACCCAGATAATGCTATGAGCTCACAAGACAAACTAAGCTAGCATCACTTTTCAGTGGTCACTTACACTCAAACAAGCAAAGGATGCTTGAAGGGTTGTGTGGAAGGGCACTATGAAGAAGGTAGAGGGCGCTAGAGAAGCATCCAATGTAGGATTTACTCAGCTAATACACATCTGTTAGGTGTCTTAGTGCCATGTTGGATATACACGTGATTACTGGATGAACAAAGATAAGTAATTTCTGTTGGGGGTGGGGGGGAGTGCATACCTATAATCTCAACTACCTAGGAGGATCACAAGTTGGCAACTAGCTGGGCAACTTAGTGAGACCCTATCAAAAATAAAAAGGGCTGAGGATGTAGCTCAGTGGTAGAGGACTTTCCTGGCATGTGTGAGGCCATGGGCAGATAGAAAAGGAGGTTGTGCTGAAGCAGCCTGAAAAAGGGTCACTTAACCAACCAGACCAAAGGGTTTAGGGAATGCTGCCTGGGGAAGAAAAGGCCTGAACTGAGATTTCAGGAATAAAAAACATCTAATGTCAAGCAAAGAAGGCAAGCAGATAAAGCTGGTAAAAGAATAACAGGAGTAAGTCGGCTCCACAATGTCTAGGGACTGAATTTAGAGTCCTGTGATAGCTGGGGGTGATTTAAGTCACTGGCTTGGAGAGCTGAGCTCAGCTGGAGTGCCCAGTAGTTTGGTTTTCCTTCCAGCGTGGGAGGTAGTTGGAAATCTTATTAGTCTAAGTTTGTATCCATCACCAGACAGTAAGTGCCATAAAGGCAGAAAATGAATCTTTATTTCATCCTGAGCATCTGGCACAGAGCTTGATACATAACAAATGGTCAAGAAATATTTGTTGTTTGAATGAATGAATGAAGGCAGGCAAAGAGTGAAGGTGGTTCATATCTGAGGGCCTCAGTTTTTCCAGATTGTAGATAAGGCCTTTCTTTGAGAGTTAGACAAGGTGGATATCGAGAAGTGAAGGTTTTGGAGACTCACTGAGGTGGTGGGACAAGTCAAAGGACAATACCATGAATTTGCATGGTCTCAGGACTTCCTGTAGAGTCTTTGGCCTGGCTGAACAGAGATGGCAGTTTGTTATAACCCAGGGCATGGTTTCACTCCAAATGTAAGCTGAGATTTAGGGCTGCCAAAGACCTTCAAAAAGCTTAAGAAGAGTGGTTCTAACTGGGCCTGGTAGCCCATGCCTGAAATCTCCTGTACTTGGGAGGTTGAAACAGGGCTATGGCAGGTTCCAGGAGAGCCTCAGCAAGTGTTAGCAAGACCCTGTTTCCAAATAAAAATAAAAATAGGGCTGGGAATGTAGCTCAGAGGTAGAATGTCCCTGGGTTCAATGTGGGAGGAGAAGGAGGAGAAAGAAGGAGGAGTAAAGGGGGCCAGGGGTGGGGAGGAGGAGGAGAGTGGTCCAAACCAGCAACTAGCATAAGCTTCCTATGAAAGTGAGGAAGCTGGTGGGAAGTGGAGAGAAGAAGGGACCAAAACAGATCAGGTTCAAGGGCCCAGAGGACTGAAGCAAGGGAAGAACTGGAAGGCTAGAAGGTCGTGTCAGAAGGTAGAATACTGGAACTTAAGATGATTTATGTGTGAACATGACTGAAGGGCACCTTACAATTAGACTGCAGGAAGCAGAGTGGGAAACGGTGTAGGCACAGGTGTTTGTTGGGAGTGGCTGAGACTCTTCAACGAAGTCTGTGGTAGTGGAAACAGGCTTCTCAGGATTTTCTACTGCAATAATCAAATCTCTGCTTAGTTAAAATCATGCCCACATTTCTTTGGTTCCTGAAGGCTAGTGGTTACCTGTGGTAGAGAAATTTAATTGGATTAGGGATGCTCAGGGACCAAGACATTCACAAAGCACCAGGGGTAACATAGAATATTGAAGTCCAGATGATAGTGACCACAAATACTTCTATAGCATCTCCAGTGGCCCTGTGCTGTCCTAAGGACATTACGTATTGCTTCACCTCCCAACAGCCCTTCCAGATCAACAGGGAGGGAACTGAGGCTTACAGAAGACAAAGAACTTTGCCAGAGGTCAAACAACTAGTAAATCTGGAACCAGGATTTGATCCCAGATAGATACTGCCAGTTGCTGCAATGAATAGTTGCCCTCCCTGCTCCTGTGCCTTTGGATGAGGAAGCAACAGCTAATAACTCACTAAGGCTGATACACCAGGGACCTCTGAACATGGTGGTCTGCTGGCCCAGAGATAACCTTTTGCTGTGGAAATGATCTCTGGCCTTCACAGCCTTCCTCTGTGGAGCAAGAGCTTCAGAAGCACTCGAGGGCGGCAGGGAGTTTGTTGCCCAATGTGTTTGTGGAATAAACAAATGAATGGAGATTGCCACACTCCCGGGTGTCACACTTGGCCAGGAGGGTGCATTCTAGATAAAGACAGGAACACAGTGTTTATAAGCTGCCCTCAGCGGAGGACAACTCAGTCAGAAATGAGGAGAGAGGGAGAAATCGGGGACCCTGACCAGAGGGGACTGGTGGCAGGTGCCAAAAGAGGCTGAGCTCTCCAGAGTGGGAGACCCCAAGCCTTTCTCTCTCCGGCCTGGATTACAGATAGACTGGGACGCACCCGCCTGCAGCCCCCTCTCCTGCCACTGGCTCAGCTGCAAAAAGCCAAAGGGACACCTGGGGCCCTCAATAAATATTTGTCCAACACGTGAATGAGTTAAAGCGAGGGAAGGAGTGTGTTTCCAAAGTCCATCCCGGTTCTCCTTGCCAACCACACCCAGCAGTCACTCCTACATAAAAACTCTCCCTCTGAGACACTCCACAGAGGGAAACCTGCACACTCTTGGTGGGCCCCTGTGTGAGAGCGGAGCCATGCCCAGGTACACGGTGCATGTGCGCGGGGAGTGGCTGGCGGTGCCTTGCCGGGACCTGCAGCTCACGGTGGGCTGGCTGGGCCGCGAGGCCGTGCGGCGCTACATGAAGAACAAGCCGGACAACGGAGGCTTCGCCTCGGTGGATGACGTGCGCTTCCTCGTGCGCCGCTGCAAGGGGCTGGGCCTGCTGGACAACGAGGACCTGCTGGAGGTGGCCCTGGAGGACAATGAGTTCGTGGAAGTGGGTGAGTGACCGCAGGGGAGGAGGATGCACTGGTGCGGCATGGCTGGACTCTTGTCTCTCCAGGTCTGGGGGCGGACGTCACCCAACCATTGGAGGGCAACTTGTTGAGCGCTTGTTCTGGGTATCACATTCTCACACCACAGGACCTGGGGAGATAGCTAGCTAGGCTTCTTGCCACTTTCTACAGCCAGCAGGTGAGCTGGCTAGTAGTGCCACAGCCAGGCAGCTAAAGCCAGTCCTGAACCCAAGACTGCAGGTCTAAACGCTTTGCAGAGACTAAATCATTGCAAAGGTCCTTTTACCCTTCAGAAGACCTCCTGAGACTGCAGGTCAGAAGCAACAGGCATTCAGATTTAAAAAACAAAACAGCAGGCAGTGAGGTTGGAGGTGGGCTTAGATCTTGGACTTTCACTTAAATCCGTGTCTACACCTCTGCCTTTTGCTGTCCTGTGTAAAGATGCTAAGGCTACTTGAAAACATCACTCATGGTAGGAGAGCAGTCATTTCTATAGAATCCAAGGGCAGTGGGCAGCCCTCTCCTGGCTTAGCAGCAGCCCAAACATGGCTCCACGCTGTGGTCCATCAGGGCTCTCTCTCTCTCTCTCCTTGTTTCAGTCATAGAAGGCGATGCGATGTCCCCCGACTTCATCCCCTCTCAACCGGAAGGAGTTTACCTGTATCCTTTCTTGAAAGGCTCTCTGGTCAGCTCTGGGGGCTACTCCGGCAGTGGTGGGCTTGGAGCTTTTCCACACTACCAGATATTTTCTTTTATTTGGCTTCAGATATAGCAAATACAAGGAACCTGACAAGGTAAGCTGCAAACCACTTTCTTTTTGTCAAGAACATGAAGTTCTCTCATTTAAGGGGGGTGGGATGCTGGCAACATTTCTCCCTCTCTCTCTCTCTTGTACTGGGGATTGAACCCAGGGCATCCTACATGCTAGGCAAGTATCTACCACCGAGCTATACGCCAGCCCTTTTTATTCTATTTTGAGACAGGATCTCACTAAGTTGCCCAGGCTGGCCTTGAACTTGACATTTTTCTGCCTCAGCCTCACCAATAGTTGGGATTACTGATGTGTACCACCCAGCTCCCAGCTTTCTCTTAAGCAAGCTGTCTTTTTAATTAGCACAGTAATGTTTCATAGCAAGAGTAAAATCTCTGAGGTGTCAAAGTTTGACTCTCTCTGCTGGAGGCTTCTTATTAGAGCAACTAAGCAATTCATAACTGGACATGGTACACATGTCTGTAATCCCAGTACTTGGGAGGATGAGGCAGGAGGATTGCAAGCTTGAGACCAGCCTTAGCAACTTAGCAATACTCTCAGCAACATAATGAGACCCTGTTTCAAAACAAAAAATGAAAAGGGCTGGAGGGGTAGCTTGGAGGTAGAATACTCCCCCTCAAAACAAAAATTATTACTGAGTTTCCTTCCTTTTGTGCAGTACATCGACTTAGATGGGGACAGTCTGACCACAGAGGACCTGGTCAACTTGGGAAAGGGACGCTACAAAATAAAGGTATGGGGTCAGAGAGGGAAGGGCATCCTTTGGCCACCTTCGCTGGGAGTTGTGACATGAAAGCCTTCAACATGCTCAGTTCTGACCAACTTCTCCCTAGCTCACTGAGATTGCTGAACAGAAGGTGAAAAAATCCAGGGAAGTCATAGACAGCATCATAAAAGAAAAAACAGGTATACTTCCCCTTATAACATTCTTTTTATAGTAAAAAAAAAAAAATGCCCACATCTGACTGCATAATGTCTTTTTTTTTTTTTTTCCTAGTTGTTTATGGCATTACTACAGGTTTTGGGAAATTTGCCAGGACTGTCATTCCTATCAACAAGCTACAGTAAGTTTGATTCCATATTTTTCCCAACGATTGTCCCAGAGGAGCAGGGTGAGGCTTGGGCTAACATGCATGACTTGGTGGTAAAAGTTGGGTTTGACTGGTTTCCTCCATTGCATCTGGCTCCCCTCCCAGGGATGGAATATTCTTCCCTCCATCTTCCCAGCGCAGGGCACCTTTTCACATCAAGGTGTCTGAGAGTGATTACCTTTCTTTTCCAGGGAGCTTCAGGTCAACTTAGTTCGTTCCCATTCATCAGGTAAATTATCCAAAGCATCGGGTGCCTCCCAGACCTCGTTTGCTAGATAATAAAGCACAGTGTGAACCGTCCAGCAATACCATGAACAGCGAGTGTGTTCCAAGTGCATTCCGTGGGCCAGGTGCTGGCCTGGGGTATGGGACACAGATGGCGTCAGACCACATCGCCTTTCTGCTGGACTGCAGTAAAGGGATGGGCCAGCAGGAGGGATGGGGTCAGAGCAGGAGCATATGTCCCATCCTTCAGGGACAGTGGGGCAGTCAGGGGAGGAAATGAATGTGAGAACTCAGGGAATGAGTTAAGATGGGCAAGGTAAAATGAGAGTCCAAGACTCAGTCCCCATTGAACTTCGAAAGATCTCGTGCTAGGGAACCCTGACACTATTTATTATTTTGGTGGAGGTGGGTAACATCACCCTAAAGGTGCCTGAGAGGCTGAGATTCACTGAGGCATCCAAGGAAGGGTCCTGAGAGGGCAGATCTGGACCTTTACTGTTGTCTAGAAGTGGAGGCCTTGAGAAGCAGGTGGCAGGGAGAGCTGTCTCACCAGCTTTAGAAAGCAGACGGGACACAGGGCTGAAGAGGGGAGAGGGTTGAGGGGTGCAGGTAGCCAGGAGGAGGAAAGGGTTTGCTTTTCTTGGAGACAATGTCAATTCTGTTTTGTAGGTGTTGGGAAACCGCTCAGTCCTGAGAGATGTCGGATGCTCTTGGCTTTACGAATCAATGTTTTAGCTAAAGGATACAGTGGCATTTCCTTGGAGACTCTCAAACAAGTCATTGAAGCATTTAATGGTATGGTAGTGAATCCTCAGACAGACCTTCCATGGAGGCTGGGCATGTCCCACAGTGCAGACTTGATTGACTGGAGACTGAGAGATAGCTGAAATGAGAGAACAACTTTATGGAGATGAAACCAGGCATGGTGGTGCATGCTTGTAATCCCAGTACTTGGGAGGCTGAGACAGGAGGATCACAGGCTCACAGCCAGCTTCAGTTACTTAGTGAGGCCCTCCACAATTTAGTGAGACCCTGTTTCAAAATAAAGAATAAAATATAGGGCAGGGGGTATAGCTCAGAGGTTGAATGCCCCTGAGTTCAATCCCTAGTACCACACACTCCCCCCAAAAAGGCTGGGGTGTAGCTCAGAGGTAGAATACCCCTGGAGTCAACCCCTAGCACCAAAACAAAATAATTGCATGAGTAGAAAATGGGCTTAGCAAGGAGGAGGACTAGACAAGATCAGGGGAGGGGTGACAGTTACTCCTATGAATTTTAACCCATCCTACAACCCACTTCACTTAGCTTTTGGCATCTTTAAGACTAGAATGAGCCCTTTGAGTCTGCCTCTTCAGTACAGGCCTGGAGAGAACCTCGATTCAATAGTCACTTGAGGAACTGTCTGCCACAGAGGGACTCTGACTCTCTCTAAGGAGGGGTGGTCTTGGCTGGCAAGGAAGGATAAGCAGAGTGAGGTGAGTGCTCCTGAGGTCACCGGTGCCCGCGTCTCTTGCAGCCTCCTGTCTCTCCTATGTGCCGGAGAAGGGGACCGTTGGTGCCAGTGGAGACCTGGCCCCACTCTCTCATCTTGCCTTGGGGCTAATTGGAGAAGGGAAGATGTGGTCACCGAAGAGTGGCTGGGCTGATGCTAAATATGTAAGACCTTATAATAATCATGAAGTAAAGTCATTATAACTTGTAATTAAGTGATAACAACAACTTCCATCCACAGTGATTTCCCCGGACTGAGCACCAGGTATCAGGTGCATGCTGACAGCCACCCCAAAAGAGGGAGTCACGGCTCTCCTTACATCCTAGACGAGAACACACACTTAGAAGTCAAACTAGACAAGGCCATTCGCTTCCACACTCAACTGTCAGCCTCCTGGAACTGGGGATCGCCTTGGTGAAAAGGCACAGCGCCTGGTGTTAATCGAGGAGTGTATTCTGCACTCCCAACACTTCCAGTGCCCATGAGGGAGGTCACACACTGTCCTGGTTGTATTTAGGAGCTGGTCTCATCAACGCAGAGCTGTGGATCACAGCGCTTACCCTATGGCATTTGGGAAGCAGGTTCCTTATTTATTTATTTTTTTCCCCCAAGCTCCCTCCCTGGTGGCTAATCAGAAAGGCATGTTTCCCATAAAGCTTTAAGGTTTTCTTCATCCATCCAGATTCCATCAGAGTAGTCCACAGCATTATTTAAAGTGACATCTCTGTTCAGTTGGTGAGAGGCACCCTAATAATTAGTAGAAGGAACAGAGGGCCAAGGAGGAGAAAAGAGTCGTGCAAATAGATCATCATCTGGGGGGGTCTAGGCCGCAGAGCATCTTTCTTCTTGGTTATCCCTCAATGTACTGTGTTTCCCCGCCTTCTTCATGCCATGGTCAGCCCCACCTCCCCAAACAGCAAGTCCAAGGATGTTCTGATTAAAATCTGCAATGCTGGCTGGGCGTAGTAGCATATACTTACAATCCATAGTAGTTGGGAGGCTGAGTCAGGAGAATCACAGGTTCACGGCCAGCCTCAGCAACTTAGCAAGTCCCTGTTACAAAATAAAAAATAAAATAGGGCTGGGGGTGTAGTTCAGAGGTAGAATGCCCCTGGGTTCAATTCCCAGTAGCATAAAAACAACAACAAAATACCTGTAATGCTTTCCCATGACCTTAGGATAAAGTCTAGACTTAATGTGGCTTCAAGATTGTTGATTGTCACGTGAATCCCTAATCCCTCCTACCTAGGGTTCTCTATCACAGATACTGGAGGTTGCTTGCCTGCCGATGGAGTGCTGAGTACGAGGCAGGGGGCCCAGCACAAGCACATTCTTCTCCTACCCACCCGCCCCATTCCTATTTCTCCATCTGCAAAATCTCTAGGAAGTTGCTCTCTCTGGTCCTCCTGTCCTGTTCCCTACCCCACAAGTCTCCCATGCCCCTCCTTCATGATCTCCTAGCAGCTATATGATTATTACCATTTTGGGGGATATTTTTTAAAATGCAAAGTTTATTTTTAACAAATGTAACATATGTCTACTATTGTACAATTGGGATTTCCTTTTTTATACTTTCACTGGTGCAATGTAATTATATATCATAGTGAGATTTGAAGTGATATGACCATATACACACACATCACTTGGTGTATTTCCTTCTGTAATCCCCACCCCCCAGCCCCTTACCCTCTTTCCCGTGCATATTAGTGAGAAAATGAGGACTGAGGAAGGGAACAATTCAAATAAGTTTCATCCACACAAGGTTTCCCCACCACTCTTGCTATGTGATTCTTTTCGATTGATCCCCTCCTCACTTCCTACACCCTCAAGCATTCCACATACCATTGCTCTAATCTGTCTCCATTTCTCCTGAGCTCAGCCCCAGCCCAACACCCAGAAGACAATCCGGCATGTGATCAATACTCGAATCTTCTTGTAAAATGGACTTGGTTAAGTGATACTAGGTCTGTCTTTCTCTTACTTGAACGCCTCCTTTCCTTTCTGCTCTTAACTTGGTGGCTCTTTTTACTTCTTTTATTTCGGAGGAAGACCATTCTTCCCCTTTCCTCTGGAATTCTGTCTCCACCTGGCAGAGGAGATTGATTCAATAAGGCCCTCTTCATTGGTGCACACAGATTTACCAGTCAAGCCCTGCTCTGAAGTCCTGCCAGTGTTTAGAGCACAGAAATTAGGGCAGGAGGTTTTTTAGATCAAGCTCTGCAGGTATCTGAACTGACAGGCAGGAGTCCAGCCCTAGCCAAGGGCAGGTGTGTCTGAAATCACCAATGAAAAAGGTGAATCAGAAGGGCAGAAATGGAATATAAAGCACTTAGACACCAAAACCAAAATTGATTCTGTACGTAACAGAGTCCCTGGTTTAGGTTCAAAAATTGTTTGAAAGATAAGTCTGCTCCCAAAGAATAGAACTAGAGACGAGAGGAGAGGACACCAACAGAAACGATTCCTATAGGTCTAATCTTTTATAAATTGGACTTTAGGCCCTAGAAGCCTTTTAATTGGAATCCATATGAAATCAGAAACAGGCTAGTATTTCATTTGACACCCATTTTTATTCTTCTAATCATTTTATAGGTCCTGGAAGCTCATGGATTGAAGCCAGTTGTTTTGAAGCCAAAAGAGGTAAAGAGATTCAAGAACATTTTTTTCATATTAGTGAGTTGCTATATATGTACTATTTTCAATCTAATAGTCTCATGAATTCCCCAAAACAAACGTGACTCACATGTTTGTTGAAAGTTGCTCACTGAAAATAATGGCATTTTTTTCTTCATGCCACATTCTTCATGCCACAAATGCTTGGGGGATTCTCTTAGAAACTTAAACTCCAAATCGAGTTTTCTAAGGATCCTTAAGAGATGTTCTCAGTCAAGGTCCCTTAGGATGTTCTAAGCCAAAAGGCTTAGACTGGAATTGTCTTAAGACGTCTCATCTACAATGGTGAGACATTAAAGAAGTAATACAGTGTAATAAAGAGTTAAAGATTGTATGTGCCGTCTACACTTCAGAGCTCTATGGCTATTTTAAGAAGGTGGCCACTCAGCAGATATTCCCTTGCCAGATTTGTGCTAATGATTTCACATATGATGATACTTATTCCTCCAGCACTTAAGTAAGCATTACTGCCCTGCATTTTAGAAAGCAGATATAAACAGTTCAACTGATTGGCTAATTTTTCTCTTATATTATAAAAGCAGAAGTTACAAATCCACTTGTATGTAGATTGATCATGATAAGTACCGTAAGAAACTTCCCTCTCTTTCCCCCAAGGGCCTGGCACTCATCAATGGGACACAGATGATCACCTCCCTTGGCTGTGAAGCCATCGAGCGAGCCAGTGCCATTGCACGGCAGGCTGACATCGTGGCAGCTCTGACCCTCGAGGTGCTGAAGGGCACCACCAAAGCCTTCGATACTGGTCAGCAGGGTTCTCCTGTTCAGTTGTGTTCGTTCACCAGAGCTAGTGGGGCAGGGTGGCTGAGGTCTAGAGGCACAGTAGTGGTGGGGCTGGGTGGTAAGGAAGAAGGAGAAAACTCAGGTGCCCATGACTCACCCAATACTAATAAGGCTTCATTCAAGTTATGCCACACTTGATCTCGCAAGACCATGCTTTACAGGCACTGACTAAGAGGGCCAAGTGACCCAACCCAGAGTTAGTGTGTCAAACTAGGTGTTGTTTCAGAAAACTGTTTGTAGGACTTTAAAACTAGAGCAGGAGACAGGCGTGGTGGTGCATGCTTGTAATCCCAGCATTTGGGAAGCTGAGACTGGAGGATCCGGGTTCGCCACTAGCCTCAGCTGCTTAGTGAGGCACTCCGCAATTTAGTGAGACCCTGTTTCAAAATAAAGAATGGAAAACAGGGCTGGAGCTGGGGCTCGGAGGTAGAATGCCCCCAGGTTCCATCCCTAGTCCCGCCCCCCCCAAAAAAAATTTAAAAAGGCTGGGGGTGTAGCTCAGCTGGAGATGTAACTCAGAGGTAAACCCCCCCTGGGTTTAGTCCCCAGTAAACACACACACACACACACACACACACACACACACACACACGGATTAGAGTTGGTCCTGATTAGAAAATTGGGAGAGGAAAACTATAGAAGTAGTTTTTCTGCAAAGTATAAAATTTTGAAGACTCCCTACTATAATAAAAAGGAGGGTAGAAAACTATTTTAAAATGACTTAATTAAATTAGGCCACTATTTGAGCTTCCTGCTATCTATCATCAGCCCAGTTCTTTCAAAGGGAGGCCCAATGTCTTGAGTTCAGTTCCTAGGGGGCTCAACACACAGTTTGCACCCCAATATTTAAAGAAGATATAATAAAGTCAAAAAGGAAAATTTTGCTCATGGAATTAAGTTTCTAATTCTGAGTGGCAGGTAAGGACTGCTGGGACTTTTGAGGGCCATCCCTGTGCCTCTGATGATCCTGAGCCACCAATGGTGGTTCATTCTAATACCAGAATCACTCAGCCCTCTTCATCTTTCTCAATTTCAGATATTCATGCCGTCCGTCCTCATCGTGGGCAAATTGAAGTTGCTTTTCGGTTTCGTTCACTCTTGGACTCAGATCACCACCCTTCAGAAATAGCAGGTGGGGGCATGTTTAGGGGAGCAAATTTATTTGGTTATGTGCTCTATGGGAAGAATCGGTAACAGCCAGGCATGGTGGCGCATGCCTATACTTGGGAGGCTGAGATAGGAAGATCACAGGTTTGAGGCCAGACTCAGCAACTTAGTGAGACCTTCAACTTAGTGAGGCTCTGTTTCAATATAAAATAAAAT
>PVLC010000383.1:31538-49038 GCA_004027655.1 Graphiurus murinus
GGGGGGGGGAAGGAAGGAAGGAAGGAAGAAAGAAAGGGGAACAGCCAGTAACATTCTTCTCCCTCCACCTCTTCTGCAGAAAGCCACAGGTTCTGTGATCGAGTTCAGGATGCATACACCTTGCGCTGCTGTCCACAGGTAAAAAAAAAAAAAAAAAAGAAAAGAAAACCAACCAAGTTTGTTTTCTCCCTTCCACCCCCAAATTCAAGGGAAAGAAATACAAAAAGAGGTATTAGAAAATCATATCATGACCAATTATAATCCATATTTCCTTACTGCCTCCACCAAAAAAAATTACACACACACACACACACACACACACACACACACACACACATATATCACACCTTCAATTCTCCAATTATTATAAATTTTCTACTCTCTATGTTAAATTGTTTGTTTTCTTTTGGATTGTTTTGCCTAGGCTCCTTGCACAGTTCAAGTAGACAACTTGCTATATTGATTTAGTGCAACAGCTGCATAGAGTTAAAACAGTTTTGCTGATTCTCACTGGTAGGTAAAACTTGAACCAGCCCATCAGGAATGTTCATAGAGAAGTCTCAGTCTATCCTTCAAAATTAAAATGCCTGTCCATGGCATATCTATACTTTATCTATACTTTTTAGTCAAATATAAATTACCATAGATTAATCTGTGAGGCTTAACCTTAAATTAAAAATGCAGATGACCTGGGTTACCATTAGGCATCCTGTTCTGCAGTTGCATCAACTCATTTGCATAAATTGATGGAGAGATTAACAGGAATCTCATAAAATCATATGTCAGCTTGCTCCAAATTCCAGTCTAGAGAGTCCTCCCTAGAGTAAATACCCTTATTTCCTTTTACTCAGGCTTGTTCTTGCTAGTTTATTAACGGACAAAATCATCTATGAGAAAGGATTGTCCATTTAATTATACTGTAAGAATAAGTCCTGGCTGAAGACCTCTCTGATATTCTAAGAATTATGACCGACTCTGTGTGATAGGCACCATTACCAGTGGCTCCTGTAAGTTAACTCATTAAATCTCCCCATCCAATTGTCCTATGAGATAGGTATTCCCTTCCATGTTGCAGCTGAAAACCGAGGACAGAGTTAAGTACTTGCCCAAGATCACACAGCTAGATCTCTACTTCCTTGACTTCTGGGAGAAGCTAAATGGCAGGTACTACTATTAATTATTAAGGCTGTGCAGGGCAGCTGCCTTACTTGTGAGTATCTTCCATGTGGTACCTTCATTCTTTTTTTTTTTTTTTTTTGCGGTACTGGGGATTGAACTCAGGGGCATTCTACCTCCGAGCTACACCCCAGCCCTATTTTTTATTCTTTATTTTGAAACCGAGTCTCACTAAGTTGCGGAGTGCCTCACTAAGTAGCTGAGGCTGGCCGCGAACCCGGATCCTCCGGTCTCAGCCTCCCGAATGCTGAGATTACAAGTGTGCGCCACCACACCCAGCCCTTCATTCTTCATGAACTTAACCTCCTTGGATATTAGCTACCAGCTGAGTGACCTCTGTGAGTCATGTCTTGGAGTTTGTCTGCATTATCTTATTTATTTCTCAAAAGCTATAAGGTAAATTCCATTGTCTGTTTTCTAAGACTGTTTCAACTATGAACTTAAGTAACTGGCCCATGTTCTACCACTAACCTGGAAGTAAAACCCCCTATATCTAGAGTTGGCATCCTTTCTCCTACACCACACTGCTTTGTATAGTTTAGTCTTCTATAAATCCATATTATAATGAATTTATTCTAATTTGCTTCACGAGAACCCAGAATTCTCAAAGTCATCTTCATAATTCTAAACGAGCCAAGTATAATTCCCATGGTTATAAATGCAAAGCACTTACTAGGGAAAGGCTGGAGGAATGATCTTAGGAGAATGTTGGCGCCCTTGATGGAATCCATTTTGATTGTATTTTAGGTCCACGGTGTGGTGAATGACACGATAGCGTTTGTGAAGGACATCATCACCACAGAACTGAACAGTGCCACAGACAACCCTGTATCTTTTGAATGTCTACTAATGTGCAATTATAGCATTACAGCTGGTAATGTCATGATCTGCTTAAGCAGTTGTTTTGCAAAGCACCTCGGTCTATTAATTCTATTACATAGGTGAATGAATTTGGGACTATCTCCAGCTCAAGCGACAGAAGCAAGTCCATGAATCCACTCTCAGGCTTTAAGTCTAACATGTTATCCTTTTATAATTGACCCGTTAATGTCCAGGGGAGGAATTTCTCCAGCACTGGCTTTCACAAAGACATTTGCCCTAATACCACTGCTGAGGTTGTTGGTAGAGTGATGAAGACCCTTGTCACAAACCTGATTGTAGAGTCCCTGGTATAAATGGTCTACCTTTTATGCAGGACTCGCTGGTTCTACCAATGCCAGGATGCAGTAAACAGAAGAGAAAGTGTTATCAAACATGGCTTTCCTCATCCCAAGCTTTTGTTTCTGATATGGACTTTACTCAAATCATTGCTTCCATATTTGCACAAAGAATGGTAAAAATGCTTCCATTTCTCAAGGATAGAGCTGTTCTTTCCTCAATGGAAAAGAGTATCTGGTTTTTGCCGTGGAATGTTCTGGTAGCTTCCTTCCCTAGAGGCTGAGGCGATCGGTCAGGGGTGTAGTCTTCACAGTGACAACACGGCTTGTGATGATGGCCAGAGCCCTTAGGAATCTACTTTTCCCATTTCATTTGCAACCCTGGAAGCAGTTCACAGCCTGGGCTAGCAGCTGGCCACAGAAGAGCTGTGTTAGGTTGCTCACAAGACATTTTTAGTGTCTCTTTTCTGACAAGCCTCTTTTAGGATGTGTGTTTCAGGTTCTTTCAGATGTCTTCACAGTTAATGAAAACCCACACTAAATAGTCCTCAGGGCTGTGGTCTCTCAACACCACCCACCTCCCCGAGTGGAGTAGTGGTTTTCATGAACTCTATTTGTTCTTATCTCACAGATCCATTCTTGTATGGTTGGAAAGAAGTATCTCTTCTACATCTACATAATTTAGACCTTAAAGGGTATTGTATAGAGTTAAAAAAAAATTACCATTGAATCATTGGATATGGGGGTAAGTCTTTTACTTTCTTAGTGAAAGACTCTTAATTATGAATTTTCAATAGGCTAATATTTGAGACTTCTCCTAAAATACTGACATTACCCAAAAGAATACATTTTTCAATTTTCTGTTGCAGATAGAGAGTACCTATTACATAGTTCTTGATGTTATAGGAGCTAAAGTTTAATTGGTGTAAGCTAACAAGCAACAAACAAATTTAGAACAAGTAGCAGACAATAGAACATGCTGAAGTTCTACATTAGTGCAGCAATCAATGGCTCAAGGGATTCAGAAAATGGAGAGAAGACCAAGGCCTGTAGTTGGTCAGATTCATGGAGAAGAGCAGGAGTGAGGTATAGTAGGTTCATAGTTACAACGTTAATGTAACACATGCATCTCCAACTTTTTGAATGTCAGAACCTTTCTCACACACAGTGAGTTCCTAGTGAGTAAGTAGTGAAGATCTTAGTTTCTGTGGGGGATTGGTTCCAGAAACCCCCTGTGGATACCAAAATCTGCAGATGCTGAAGTTCTTTATATAAAATGATACAGTATTAAACCTATGCCCATCCTCCAATATACATTAAATCACCTCTAGATTAATAATATTAATAATATTAGTAATATTAATATAATGTAAATGTTATGTGAACAGCTGTTATGTTGTATTATTTAAGGAATAATGAAAAGAAAAAAGTCTGTATGTTTAGTATGGGCACCTTTTTTTCCCTAAATATTTTCAAACTGAAGTTAATTGAATCTGTAGATGCACAATCCATGGATACGAGGACTGGCTATATTCTTTAGTCTAATAGGCAAAAATGAGATCTTTGGAACCAGGAAGGTGGATCCATTACCATATTTGCCTGGATACCAGCTGGTTTTAGTAAAGTACATGATAAGTTGGAATTATCTCTGAGAGCACTGCTATTCCTTGAGTCTAAAGGGATTTGTGAGGACCTGTGGACTGCCATTGTTGAACACTGGCACAGAATTATCAAGAGTGAAAAGTTTCCCAACATCAATTGTTTTAGACATTTTGATGGTTGCTCATCAGCCCAGTTTTCCAGTCAACAGATTCTTCTACAGTGCCTGCTAAAGAAATGGAATTTACTTTCAAACAGGTATACTAGTCTCTCTTACTTCCAGCTTCTAAATTTTTTGAGTGCAAGTACTAAATATTAGATTTGTAGAGTTATGGTGCTTGGGAATCTCTGATCTCAAGAGAAAACACCATTTCATACTCCATGTTTCTTTGGTCTCCTAAAGTGTATTAATAATTTACCTTTTTTTTTTTTTTCTCTCTTTTCTTTTGTGCTCCTTCATGTCAACAAATTCTTGCAGGATGACCTGCCTCTTTCCCTTGTCTCACATTTACACAAGGATTACTACTTCAGTGTTAAAAGTCAGCAGGTGGGGGCAGGAGTTATACTTCATGTGACCAGTAAGCGTTCTGTTCAAGCCTTAACCTGTTTTCAAAGATGGTCTTTGCCAGTCGGGGAGAGACAATTTCAGGAGGGAATTTCCATGGTGAATACCCAGCCAAAGTAAGCTTTTAAAAATTGCCCCTGACCCTAAATGCATACTCCAATAGAGGCCAACTGAGTTGAGACATTCTTTCAGGCCCTGGACTATTTGGCCATTGGCGTCCATGAACTTGCTGCGATTAGCGAAAGAAGAATCGAAAGACTCTGCAATCCGTCCCTCAGCGAGCTGCCTGCCTTCCTGGTGGCTGAAGGTGGACTGAACTCTGGGTTCATGATAGCCCACTGCACGGCTGCAGCCCTTGGTAAGAATGCTGCCCTTTTCCCATTTTCCCAGAACACAAACCATCCATCTAAAGGCCCTTCTGTTTTACCTGAAAGTACCAAATCTTGCCTTTGAATGAGATCTCACTTTTCACCACTTTTGTTTGCATCTTACCTCTCTCAGTACAAATGTAGCAGGTTGGCTTTTTTTTTTTTTTTTTTTTTTTTTAGTGAACCCAGAGGCATTTTACCTATGAGCGACACCTTCAGCCTTTATATTTTAAAACAAGGTCTTGCTAATTTGCTGAGGGCCTTGCTAAGTTGCGAGGCGGGCCTTGAACCTGTGATCCTCCTGTTTCAGCCTCCCAAGTATTGGGATTACTGGCATGTGCCACCATGCCTGGCTGTAGGTTGATTCTTTAAACATTTCTTTAGAAAAAAATAAAATAAAATGTATACAATGTTATACTGACACATAATAATGCAGTAAGACATTGTGTAAATGGACAGTTTCTATGTGGAAAGCAATTTGATGTTGCATGTGAACTTCATCACGATAGCTTTTTCCACACTCAATTTGAAGATCATCAGAAGAAAAAAGAGCAAAAGGCAAAGATGGATATAGTTAATGGTGAAACTTGAACCAGCTGGAATGATTAAACCTGGAGGACATTCTGTTAGATATACCAACTAATAAAAATAAAAAGATGAAGATCTTCTTGCAACATATAAAAAATGCTTACAAGAAACAATATGCTTTGAAAAATTGAGCTTCAAAATACCTGACTACAGCTGTCATGTCTTTTCCCCAAGTCTCCCGGCACACTCAATGATTCCAAGGTTTTCAACTTGGCTCATATTATGAGGGTTCTAGGTCCTTCACCCTTGTCAAAACTCACTAGAACTGGAGTCCTTCTTATTTTGAGAAAAAGCAAACAAACAAAAAAACTGACTTTCTTTTCCCAAAGGAACTTCATACTGACTGGTGCGTGGGTCATGGCCAAGAGCTCCTAGAGAGGGTCTCCCATGCTGTGGAGGTTTTGGGGGTAGCCACATCATCTTGACATTCTATCCTCTTAGGAGAACCTCTTAACTTGTACTGGTCTCTTGCAGTTTCTGAGAGCAAGGCTCTGTGCCACCCCTCGTCTGTGGACTCCCTCTCCACCAGTGCTGCCACCGAGGACCACGTCTCCATGGGAGGGTGGGCAGCCAGGAAGGCCCTCAGGGTCATCGAGCATGTGGAACAGGGTAAGACCAGCAAGTTCCGGATGGCAGGCCTCACTGATAAACTACTCTGTGGGTGGTTCTCAAGTAGAATCCCCACTGTCAGCATAATCATTATCTGAATCTCTTTTTAATCAATACAAAATCAATTTCTATCTAGTTAGAAATGCAAGTTCTCAAGCCCCTCCCCAGACCTGCTGAACCAGAAACTCTAGGGAAGAAAGGGGAGCCACTGTGTTTAGAGAATTTTCCAAGCTGGGCATGGAGGTGTACATCTGTAATCCCAGTACGTAGGAGGATCTCAGGTTCAAGACTAGCCTCAGCAACTTAGCAAGACCCTCCACAACCTAGCAAGACCCTGTTTCAAAACAAAAAATAGAAAAGGCTGGGGGTATATCTTGGAGGTAGAATGCCTCTAAGTTCAATCCCCAGTACTACCAAAAAAATTTCTTTTTCCTGGGTGATTCCGATGCTCACAATGGATTAAGATTAAGAACCAAGGAATTATACCTAGATCAAGTGGTTCCTTGGCTGTTTTGTTTTGCTTTTAAATGAGACTTTTAAAACATGTTGAAAAATGGAGAGAATAGTACCAGAAATCTTCATACACCTCACCCTGATTCAACAGTTCGCACATTGGCGTCACCTTTTCTTTTACTTTTTCCAAATTATCTGCAAGCAAATTCCCAATGTCATATCATTTTATTCTTACATATTTTCTCTCTTAAATATGCATGCTTTCTTATGTATTGGGGTGCCATGATCACATCCAACACCAATGGACAATAACAATAAGTCCTAGTATCCCCACCAAATATATATTCAAGATTTCACCATTACAGTACCTTGATGTCTCTACAGTTTCTTTAAATAAGGATCCAAGGCATACATATTAAGTCTGGCTGTCACGATTTTCAGTTTCTCTTAATCTATAACAGTCCCCTGTCCTCTTTGTTTTCCTCTTGTGCCTTTGACTAATAGAAAAACCAGGTTAGTTCTCCTGGTCTACCTTCCTTCCTTTAGACATTGTCCTGTATGTTCCTAAGTTCATGCAATAGTATTGCATAAATACTATTGACAGACCAAAAAAAGTATCGTTAGTTTAAGGTAAATTTAAGAGTCAGATAGTCTTTTTTCTTTTTGTAACAGTATTTTCAGATATATTCACCTGTCTTACAATTCACCCATTCAAAGTATACAGCTCCATGATTTTAGTGTGTCTACAGAGTTGTGCCATCATCACCACAATCAAATTTAAATCATTTCCATCAGCCCAAGAGGAAACCTATCACCTCCCATTCTCCCTATTCCTCCCAGTCCTAGGCAACTACTGATCTACTTTCTGTCTCTATGGATCTACCCATATCTGGATATTTCATATCAATGAAATTGCACAATATCTGGTCTTTTGTGGCTGGCTCCTTTAACTTGGCATACTGTTTTCAAGATTTATTATGTTGTAGCATGTATCAATACTCCACTTACAGTCAAATAATATCCCATTCTAGGGACAGATTTTGTTTCTCCTTTTATCAGTTGAAGGCTACTGGCTTTGTTTCCATCTTTTGGCTCATATACATGATGCCACTAAAAAGGTATACAATTTTTGGTGTAAACATATGTCTTCGTTTCTCTAGAGTGGAAGTGCTGAGTCATTATGGTAACTCCACATTTGTCTTTTTGAGAAACTGCCAGATTTGCAAGGTGGCTATACTATGTTAGGCTCCCACCAGCAGTGTTTGAGGGTGCCAGTTTCTGCACATCCTCACCGGCACTTGTTCTTACCTGTCTGTCATGGTGAGCTCCTCAAGTGTTTTCCCCCTTGCACACTTTTCTCTGACCAAAGCTGAAAGTGTTGTTCTTATCTCTCCTCATATTTTGTATTCAATTCATCAGCAACTCAAACCTACCTTCCAAAGACACCTTCTATGAGTCTCCTTGTTTTCACTACTGCTTCTCTGCATATGGCATATACAACAAAACAGGGTGAGTGTTTACAGACATGATAAACCACACCATGTCCTTGATGAAAAATTATAAGTTTACTTCCTACTGTTCAAAATAAAATCCAGCCCCCTTTGAAACTCTGCATGATCTGTCTTCTGCCTCTTGCAGTTACTTCTCTCTATCTCCTTCTCTACCCTGGAACTGGTTTTATCCTTGTACCTGCCAATGAGCCCATCCCTGCCTCTGCACCTTGCCTGAAGCTCGGCTGGCTTCCTTCTTCATGCCATCTACGTAGCTACACACGTATTATCTGAGCTGCCTTCCCTGCCTTCCCTGTCTTCACAGCTAAAGTAGAAATTGCCATTCTTTCCCCTTTTATTTGTTCATTTTTTGTAATATCACTTAGCACCTCTGATATATTTGGGTATATTTGCCTTTCCTGGTAAAATACAAGCTCCAAAGGGCAGGGATCTTGTCTGTTTTGCTCACGTCCCTGGATGGGGCTGAAGCAGTTAGAAAAGGGCTAACCATAAACTTGTCACTCAAATATTTGAATAACAATAAAGTTGGCACAATAGGGCCACATGGTAGATCTAGCTCATTGATGTTCTCTCTGCTTACATCAAGGAAGTGCATTTGAGAGGAAGGAGGGAGAATTGGTAGTTTGTATTATAAGCATATTCATTACTTGTTTGTTTTGACAGCAACTACGTAAGAAATATTTACAAATCTTGGAATCCAGTAGTGCTGGTTATAAAGTATAAGATAAGAACTTGCCTATGACAGTACCTAGTAATATTATAATATCTGGTGAATATTCGTTGTTCAGGTAACTAGTGTGGGAGTATGGACATAGAACAATTCCACAGTTGAGGTGTAAAGGCATCTACAGCTTGAGCACAGTGGATTAAACAGTGAATGAGATCTCCCTGGTTTCTACCCTCCTGGAAATTAAAGTCCAGACAGAGAGGTGAATACTGGGCACCTTGGCAACTCTTTGTAGCACTTGAAAAAATTCCAACTAAAGAACAGAGTTGTAGAGGGATATAATTTAACCTGATATAGTCTGAAGGGACCAGAAGAGGCATCTCCAGAGTATTTAAGATTAAGACCCAAACAACACATAGGACCAACTGTGTGTGTGTGTGTGTGTGTGTGTGTGTGTGTGTGTGTGTGTGTACAGTACTAGTTTTGCAAGGGAATGAAAGGGGATGTATGGACAAAATCAACTGATTCAACATGTGTTTTTAGATGGAGACACTTATAGAATATCTAAGTACAGATACCAAAACCCAGGAAAGAACTGGGATTAACAATGAAGGTCAGCACTCTCTGCATCGAGGTAGCTGAAGGCTACTAGTGGCAAGAAGAGAAGAATATTGGGAGCAGAGTCTGGAGGGGCAATTGCATTCAGGAAGGAAGGGACTTGAAGCAGAATAACCAATGGGAGGAAAGAATGAGAACTTTTCAAAGGGAATGGCTTCAAGAGCTCAGGGTGGCAGAGGTCTGGAGGGAGGGAAGGGGATGCAAGGTCAAGAGAATGTTTTTTTTTTTTTTTTTTTTTTTCTTGGTGACAAGAACACAGGTATAAATTAGCCGCAGAGGCAGATGAAATGGATAGAGTTCAAATTTCAAAACTTGAGCACTTATTTGCAATATATCTAAGAAGAACGTGTATTTGCAATATTTTTAAGTAATACCGTTATTTATTTGCTTAGGATAGTTTTAGTTCATGTGAATATTGCTCTGTTAAAATAAAGAAAATAATCATATAAGGCTAGAAGGCATTTCTGTGATTCTTCAGATGTTTCCAATGTGTTTTTTAAAAGTTTGGAGGGTTGAGGATGATTACTAGGCCACAGGATAGCATCTTATTTCAAAATAAATGAGAATCATATAAAAAGCATCCGGGTAAATCAAGATACATTGAGCCCCTTGAATTTGTAATAAGGAGTGCACAGCATTTTAAGTCCTAGTTAATACCTTTAGAGAATGCTGCTGGTTTTCGATAGCAAAATATTGCAGAGTTGGTGACTTAAGGTTTTTCTGGTCTGTTTCATGATTCTCTTGGAAATGTTTACTTTTGAGGTCCCCCCCTCCTCGTCTTTGACATTATTTATTAGACCGCCCTTCTCTAAAGGCAACATCATGTCACTAACACTAAGTATTTGCTATGGGCACTCAGGCTTGGAGCTCATTTAATCTGCATAGTAAGCCTAGAAGGTGTGTACTATTGTCCTGCTTTACCTATCAGGAAGCCAAAGCAGAGGTTAAGTAATGTGCCCAAGGTTGTTTTGATGGATTTAATCCCAGGTGGTTGCTTCAAGTCTCTTAACCATTCCCCAACACTGATTACAAAAAATGAACCAGCCTCCTCATAATTTATCGTAATTCCATTTGTAGGATTGCTCTGTATGTGCCCCTGTGGAAGTTTTCTCAAAATGAAACCTCTGTGAGCCGAGAGTACAGAGTTTGAGTCAGACCTGTGTAATATCTGTGAAGTTGGGGATTGGGCAGTTAGGTAGTAGATTTCTCAATATATCATGATTTATTCAAATCAGCTAAGTGGCTTTAGATGAAAAATCTCTCTCCTCATCCACCCACTCCACACCCAACTTCTTTGATCAAGATGAATGACAGCTGTTTCCTCTTTCCACCTTTATGAACATTTCGAGATGTTTCTAGTCTTGCTATTCCCTTTGACTTGAAATGCCTGGCACATAGACTTTCATCAAAAGTTTGAAGGAGCCAGTTAATAAGCCACTGTGTGACTGCCCTGGAATGAATTCTATGATGTCTATTTCAAGTCTTCAAAATTGTAAAGGTTCCCAAATCCACTAAAACTAAAATCCTATCAATTAATATCTTGCCAACTTTTTCTCCTTAACAGTCTTTACTCAGTCTTTCTTAGCTAAAAAAGACTGTTAAGCACATATCCTTTTTAGCACATATCTCGCAATAAGTCTTAAATATTGAAATATAAATTTCTCTACATTTGATACAGCCTAAATTATGAATCTTTTTTTTTGAAAATATAATTCAAGATTAAACCACTGTGGATTCCATTATTTGTCAACAAAACATTGTAGTAGCTTAAAGTTAGTCAGACCCTTTAAGTGATCAAGTCAAATAGAGTATTAAAGGCATTTCATTTCTTGTTTTTCAATTTATGAAGCATGTTATGAACTCTGGGGAGACAGCAATGGGAGAGGATGAAGAATCCATTGTGAAAGAAAGTTCCCATTTCCTTCTTCTTCTTTTTTTTTTTTTTTTTTTTTTTTGTAGTAATGGGGATTGAACCCAGGGACATTCTACCTCTGAGCTACACCCCAGTCCTATATTTTATTCTTTATTTTGAAACAGGGTCTCACTAAGTTGCAGCAGGCCTCACTAAGTAGCTGAGGCTAGCCATAAGCCTGCAATCTTCCTGTCTCAGCCTCCCAAGTACAGCTATTACAAGCATGTACCACCACGCCTGGCTTTGAAAATTCCTATCTTCTAATTCAGTATCCTTACTTCTCACACATGGAGTTGAAACAGTGAGAAGTGAACCATTTTGATGAGATGCAAACTTATTGAATGGAGCTACATCTCCAGAGCAGGGCTAGGAATTCCTTCTGCTTGGCACAACCCTGGCCAACAAATCTTGGTTGAAAGAAATGAGTGGGAGGAATGGCAAATTTTGTGAGTTTAGCCTAAAGAGCAGCTTCCTGAGAAGGTTAGGGAGCCTACTAATCTAACCAGGTCAACGTCTCAAGTCTCCCCTTCTCATCAAGGGGTTAGAAAAGCTTAAGATGATACAACCAAGGAGTTAGAAAGCAAGCTTAACATGATAGCTCTGTCTGTTCTACCAATAGACAGAGGATTGGCCATCAGATAGTTGGCTATTGATGGCTGTCCACTTGGGTGATTATTCCTCAAGTGTGAAGTCAGGCTTTAATCTGTCACTGTCTCGGCATTTTTGTTTTAGTGCTGGCCATCGAGCTTCTTGCAGCCTGCCAGGGCATAGAGTTTCTACGTCCCCTAAAAACAACCACTCCACTGGAGAAGGTCTATGATCTGGTGCGCTCTGTTGTAAGGTAAAGTCAACAGGGCCCTGGAAGTTACACCATTTCATAACTGTGAACCTTGGCAATGCTAAATGTTTGGCCGATGGGTTGATATGGTTTCTCTGTAGGCCCTGGATAAAAGATCGTGTCATGGCCCCGGACATTGAGGCAGCACACAGGCTGCTCCTGGATCAGAAGGTAAGCCAGCTACTTGACTTATTTCTTAGTTTTTGGTTGTTATGGGAAAGCAAAGTGGGAATGGTGGGCAGAAGGACATTGTCTTATTCTTTTGTTTCCTGACTATTCCTTGGACTTGAACACAAAGGTACGCAGGCAACGTGCAAGGCCAGTAGGAAGCCACTGGTAATCCCTGATGTGTGCCAAGTTGCACCCAAATGTGCACTATCTGAGGCTTAGGAGCTGAAATTAATCTTGAATGAAGTCTGGGGACAAATATTCATGGGGAGAAAATGAGATGAAAGATTCATAGACTTCTCCCCCCAAAGATGTACTCTTTTGGGCTAAAATACTTTCTCTTACCAGTGATGTTAGCACAACTACTCCCAACAGGTACAATGATTACATAGACCTGGGGAGAAACGAAGTCCCAGGTTTTTATTTCAGAGGGCTTTAAGCCCATTGAGTGTTCTGGTGCAACTCTGCCCCTATTTTGTTGGATGAGATATGGCTTTTTTCTCTGCTGATTTCCTCTGGTTTTATTGACCGTAGACTTAGATGATTGATACAGCTGCTTAGCATGCTGATTCATCTTATTAAAGTGCTTTAAACCTTTTAAATAACTTGTATCATGTTCCCTAGAATCGCTTGATTTTCCCAGAACATTGTTCTGCTTTGGGGGAACATTTTTTCCCTTTGATCTTCATACCTGTCATTTCTAGATGCACCCTGTTCCGTTTTAGATGAAGCCACTTGCCTGATTCCAACTTCGGTGCTAGGAGAAAGGTGCATGAGGGACTAGTTTGTGAAAGAACACATTTTCTAAGGTCATAAAGCAGGAAAGACTCCTTGGCTGACAATGGTAATCAGAGGAAAGGCAACTGCAAACCCAAAACAGAGTCTCACCTTGAAAAGATGTTATGCTTAAAGGAGAATAGGTTAGTGAATAGAGGGAAAAACTGAACCAGGATCTGAGGCAATGCTCCTCAAACTTGAATGTGCACAGGAAACTCCAGTTCATCTTTTGGAAATGAATATTCGGATTCAGTAGGTCTGGGGTGGGGCTGAGATTGTGAATTGTCCCAGGTATGCTGATTGGGGCTGGGGCACAGGCCACACTTGAGTAGCAAGGGTCGAAGGCACAGAGCACCTGTGGCATGGAAACAGAGCCATGGAAAAATCCAACACACTGCCTTTTGTCACTCAGGCTTGCTTTAGAAAACACATGGTCATATCATGTCCTTGACCAACCATCCTTTATTCTGTCCATGCTGAATTTTCTAGGTTCTGTTTGCTGATTCCTTGCTTGTTTTGCTTGGGAAAAGGAAACAACTTAACACCTTCAAAACTTCAGAAATGGTTTGGACTTTGTATGTTTAAAGTCTTTGATGCAGCCAGGCAACCAGCAACTAATTGACACAAATCACGTGTCAAATGGCTCAAAAAAAAAAAAAAAAAGAAAAAAAGAAAAAGAAAAGCAAGCAAATAAGATATTTGACTTGGGGTGAAGTTGATGTTTAATAGCATGTGGTTGTTATGTGGTTGATATTTCAGCTTCTTTCTGTCCTTGCTTCTCAGGTTTGGGAAGTGGCTGCACCATACATTGAAAAATACAGAATGGAACATATTCCAGAATCAAGACCTATTTCTCCAACAGCCTTTTCGCTGCAATATCTACACAAGTCCACAAAAGTCCCAGAATCTGAGGATCTGTAGTAGGCTTTGTCAGGGCAAATTAGCAGATCAGATGACTTTTAGCTGAATACAAAGCTGTTTCTTTACAAAGCAGAAACCTGGGAACTTTTCTAGATAGATTAGTCTATTAGATAACGCAATTCCTCTAAAGTCCACTTTGGTTAGTCTGGTGGCAGTATTAAAGTTGCTAAATCCCACACTGAGTTCCTATTGCCATGGTTTAAGATGTACAGTTGTCTTCAGGTTATGAGTTTTTGGTTTTTTTTTTCTTTCTTAACAATATCAACAGACCACTTACTCTTAAGAATAGCCAGTTTCATAGGCCTGTTTTTTACTCTTAGCATTACATAAACTAAGATTTAGAAACATTGATAACATTATTCTCTAAAAACATTAGATGATATGACCCTTCAGGTTTTTTTTTTTTTCTATTCACTTTAACAAGCTCTCCACAAAGTTGACTTTCTTTGCTATGATATAACAAATGTTTCTTAATATGCCTTCATACATAACCATTTTAAGTCATGATTCATCCTGATGGTGCTATTCCTTCTATTAGTTGAATCACAGTAAAGAATAATCAATAGGTGTTAAGTCATTCAGTGCAAAGGTGGTAAAATCCACAAAAAATTTATGTGGAAAGGAGTTAAAGAATGAATATAAAGCTTGTTATTTGGGTGTCCCTTATTGTACGTGTTTTTCCTATCTATCGAATATCATTACACATCTATCCTAACGTTATTCATACTCTCAAGTTGGAGTTTGAAATCAGTACTACCATTATCTGTGTGTGAGTGCTCACATGTTTCTAGTAACCCTGCTAAGACACCTCCACATTTCACAGATAAAGAATCTGTGGGGATTGACCAACCCCACCCCTGTAATGGTAATCATTAAAAGGAGCCCTATTTACAAAGGTCAGATGGGGACCTAGGATGTATTACCCTATCTGTGTTTCCCCCAAGAAGTTGAAGGACCTTCCAGGAAGGCTTAAGTATAATTGTCCAGGGAAAGAATGGGTCAGACGACCTCTTGGCTTCCGAGGCTAAGGTCTGTGCCTTTGCACCCATCAGTACAAATGTGTGCACAAGAGTCTGGAACCCTAGCTCTGACGACAGATAGATGCTCTTGCTGGCTTGTGCAGCTGAGCCTAGCCTACAATGGGCCCAACAGTATATCCACAATGGGCTCATTTGCCCCGGGTGAAAATGGCTGCCCACTGCAGTTGAGGAAGCAAAACAATGTGCTGCGGTGCTTGTCTATCCAAAGGTTGCTCTTGGAGCTATTCTTTGCAAAAAGGTGAACACACAGATAAAGTTTACTCATACATGAGCTGCATTTGAGCCAGAAAGCCCCAGCAGACAGCTGTTCTTCACTCCAGTTTGGGAAGTGCTCGATTCCTGTCCCTTACCCCAACCCTAATGTTTTTTGGGACCACAGTAGCATTGATACAACTCTGTTAGTAACTGGCATCAATCACTGATCTTCAAGAGAATTTTAGGGTAAATATGGAATAAATTGTTTCAATGATCTTATTGTCACTTTATTCTGAGATCTTTTTTTTTTTTTTCTTTTGGATGCGAGAGTTGAACTCAGGGTATTATGTATTCTAAACACCTGTTCTTCCACCAAGCTAACCCTTATTTAGCCCTTAACCCTTAACCCTTATTTTTGGATTTTTGTAACAAAGTTTAACATTTCTTTAGAGAAAAGCCTTTCTAAGTGTAGTTTAATCCCATTTCTGGAAGATTCAGTTGACAAATGTTAACATGTTTTTAGAAAATGTGATGGATGCAGTGCACTTCCTTTCTCTTCCCCATTGAGTAGCAAGTGGCAAAGAATTGGAGGTATCAGGACTGGCCAGCGAGGGCAGCCCCAAAGCACGAGGGCTTTTCAATCTTCTGCTGTGTCATATGTGCTGACGTCATGGAGGCCAAAGCAAGTCACATGCCAAGCCCAGAGCCAGTTCAGGAGAGGGGCACTCAAGGGCATGGTTGAATGATTCAGCACAATCTTAACACATACATAAAACCTAATAAATATTTGTGGGTTTTTTTTTTTTTTTTTTTTTTTTTTTGGTACTGGGGATTGAACTCCAAGGCATTCTATTTCTGAGCTACATCCCCAGCCCTATTTATTTTTTATTTTGAAGCAGAGTCTCACTAAGTTGCAGAGGGCCTCACTAAGTTCCTCCTATCTCAGCTTCCCAAATACTGAGATTACCAGCATGCACCACCATGCCTGGCTTAAACATTTGAACAGATATATTTTTTATACTCTAAACTTGTGTCTGGTTTCTGGGTCTGGCCAGTTGATTAGTATCTTTTTGTTAAACATTATTATGGTTATCTCATATAAATGATCATGTATGATTGTTTTGCCTCTTCAGTTACTTTTGTTAAAGGTATGAATTTATTACATGTACACATTAAAAAATATACCCCCGCCCCATCCCCCCAAAAAAAGACAAGAAAAGAAAAGTTGAAGGACTGTCCTTGTTCAGCTCAGGGGTGGACCTGAGTAGTGTAAAGGTGGGCCTGGTCCCTCTGCTTTGTGTTTCCTTCAAGAAATGGCTGGGACTGCAATTTGGTTCGGCGAGACAGAGAAGAGAATTATCAGAGGCTGCCAAGAAAGTATTCTCTCTCCTGAGATCCATAGAAAGTCATTTCCCACCCCTCCTGCTTGATGTAAATGAGGAAGCACAAGAGCCCTGGCTGTTGACAACCAGACAGACCCAGGGCATGGGAGAACGGCAGAGCAGAGGGAGGGAAGGAATCTGGCTCCTCCACATCACTGAGCTGCTGGCCACAATGATCCTGAACTTGCTCTGCCCCTGGATTTCCAATGTCAACTAAGGAGCTTCCTTCGTATTATTATTAGTAATAGTAGTACTAGGGATTGAACCCAGGTGCATTCTGCCTCTGGTCTACACCCCCCGCCCTTTCTACTTTTTATTTTGAAACAGGGTCTCACTAAGTTGCTGAAGTTGGCCTCAAACCTGTGATCCTCCTGTCTCAGCTTCCCAAATACTGAGACTACAGGTTTGCACCACAACGCCCAGCTAGTTTCCCTTTTAAGGCCATTTCTAGTCCAGTTTTTGATATTTATAGCCATTAGTATCCTATCTATCGCAGCCACTGTGTATGAGGGGCTGTGTCAGGCCGTGGTGTTTCAATGATCCTGGTGGTCCTGTCAAGGACTTTCCATCTAGTTGGGGTGGGTCATGGCGACTGCTGTACCAAACGTGTATCATCAGGAAGGCCTTGGAAGCAGTGACTGAGCTGGGCTTTGCAGGATGAAAGAGTCAGAGAGAGAAGGAGAAATGCAAGTTAAATTCCCATGTTAGAAGACATTCATGGCAGGAAACCACTTCTATGTTTGATCAATTTCTAAATGGTAACCTAGATGGCCTTGTTCCTTGTCCTCACAGTTTATATTCTAGGCTGTGGACCAGATGAGCAAATAAACAATAGCAATATGTAGAAATTCCATGGGAAAGCATTGAAATGGTCAGGGGTCCAGTCACAGAGAGCACCGTTCATGCTGATTACAGCAGGGGAAGCAAAACTCTACCGGCACAGCACACCTCTGACA
>PVLC010000383.1:51538-91926 GCA_004027655.1 Graphiurus murinus
CTTGATGTTTCATCCCAGCCTTTCTATCTCATCAAAAGCCTTCCTAACCTTCAAAGCCAAGTAAGGCAATCCGTTCCCCATCCCCTGCCGTGCTTTAGTTTCTTTATCTAGTCTTACTTTCACACCATAAGTAGCATCCTTTGGCATTAATATATTAAGAACTCCATATGCTCTTTCCAACTCACAAGTAAATATTCGCAGTGCATTATGGGCTGGCCTGCTTGGCAATGTACTCTGACAAATGATTTTCACTGTCACTATCTGTGTTTTTGCAGTCATTCATTAATCCATTCACTGATCATCTGCTCTGACCGTCACTACTAGATTCTGGGGACGTGTCAAGGTCTCTGCTCTCTACTGCTTCACAAACGAATGGGAAAGACATTAAATTATAATGCTACAAAGGCTATCGTAGAGGCCCAGGGCTGGGGGGCAGGAGGTAGGGACAACCAGTTCCAGTCTCCCCACCTGCAGAAAGAACAGTAATTTCCCCTTATCCATGTTTCACTTTCCGTGGTTTCAGTTACCAGCAGTCAAGTGTGGTCCAAAATTCTCACATAGAAAATTCCAGAAATAAACACTTCAATAAGTTTTCAGTTGTGCAGCATTCTGAGCAGTACATCCCACCTGGGGCATGAATCATCCTCTCGACCAGAATATCCACGCTGTATACGCTACGTGCTTCTTGGTAGCCAGCTCAGTTATCAGCCATACTCTCATGGTATCTTAGTACTTGTGTTTGAGCAACCCTTATTCTACTTAATAATGGCCCAAAGTAAAACAGTACTGCTGCTGTCAATTCAGATATGTGAGACAGAAGCCATAAGCCATAAAATGCTTCCTTTATGTGAAAAGATGAAAGTACAATAGGTACTGGGGATTGAACTCAGGGGCATTCTACTTCCGAGCTATACTCCCGGCCCTATTTTTTATTCTTTATTTTGAAACAGGGTCTCACTAAGTTGCAGAGTGCCTGACTAGGTAGCTGAGGCTGGCCTCGAACCCGGATCCTCCGGTCTCAGCCTCCCAAATGCTGGGATTACAAGCGTGTGCCACCATGCCCAGCTACAATAGGATATTTTGAAAGACCACATTCATATAATTTTCACTATAGCATATTGTTATAATTTTTCTTTTATTACTAATAGTTGTTATTCTTTTAGTGTATCTAATTTGTAAATTAAACTTTATCATAAGCATGTGTGTATAGGGAAAAACATAGTGCCTATATATTAGGATCTGGTTACTATTGGTGGTTTCAGGCATCCACTGGGGGTCTCGGAACATATCCCCTGTGGACAGTGTTGGGGGGCTACAGCATTGCAGGTGGAGGGACACAGCGCTTCAAGGCCCAGAGCAGCTGACCACATCATGTGTTTGAGGAAATGTGAAGACCTGTGTGAGAGCCGGGCGTGGTGGCGCACGCTTGTAATCCCAGCATTCGGGAGGCTGAGACCGGAGGATCCGGGTTCTCGGCCAGCCTCAGCTACCTAGTGAGGCACTCCGCAACTTAGTGAGACTCGGTTTCAAAATAAAGAATAAAAAATAGGGCTGGGGGTGTAGGTCGAAGGTAGAATGCCCCTGAGTTCAATCCTCTGGACCTAGACCCCAGTGCTTCTCAGGTATTAGTGGCCATGTGAATTACCTGGAGGTTTGTAAAGCTACAGATGCTAATCAGCAGGTCTGGGTGAGGTCAAGGTTCTATACCTCTAGCAGGCCTCCATGAGCTGCAAGGGCTTACAGCACACTAGCCTGGGAGGACTAAGTCGATCTATGTAGGGATTACATATTTTAGCTTTCATTCAAACACCATCTGCATGCTATCGGTTTAGAGTGAATGCCACCTAGAAGCCATTCTCACCCCTTAGCTCTAAGGATCTAACTCTGTGTGGCCTGGGTTCCAGGACAGCCCTGACATTTAATTTTGGCCTTTGTATCCATCTTCTGCATCCCAAGCTTCCACCATTAGCTGAGTGACTGGTCACAGTTGAGGCATCACCTGCAGCAAGCCACAGTGCTCCCTACATGGCCCATCAAGACTCCTTGGCAAGTCCCATGATGAATAGAGCCTTAAAGACCTCATGAATGGCAGCGACATGCAATGTTACCCTTAACCTTCCAACAAGGGGCATTGCTAGGATTTGGGTATAGTTTGTTCCTGAAGAGCCTGTGTGTAATAATGGGAGATAGAACATTTGAGAGGTGAAGCCTAGTAGAGGGTCTTTGGGTCACTTAAGGGCATGCCTCTGTAAAGGGTTAAGGCATTTCTCCTGGGACTCTGGTTAGCTCTTGCAAGGCCTTTATTATAAAAGCCTGAGCTTGGCCTCCTCACATGGTCGGTCTCTCTCTGGCTTCACGTATCTAGATGTGGTTGCTTCCTCTCAGGTGCACTCCCACATCACAGTCTGCTATGAGTTGACACAGCCAAGGGGGACCCTCACCAGAGCTTGTGTCATGCTGTTTGGAACTTCCAGTATTCAAAACTCTGTGCTAAATAAACTTCTTTTCTCCGTAAGTAGCCTGTCTTGGGGATTTCATTAAAAACAAACAAAAAAAACCCCTTAACTAATCCAAGCATCTTGATTTGATATATATTGAATATAGTAAAGCCTCACTAAATCAGACTCTGTCAACCTAAATGTGCTGATAGTATGACAATTAATGCTTACTTGTCAAATCACTTTTTTAATAAATAGGACAAAGTTTGATAATGTAGTTGTAGTTATAAAGGTAATTGAAACATTTAAAAGGATTCCATGTAAACTCACATGGCTTCAGAAATACCCATTTATATATTCACTCTGCAGATAATTTTGTAATTTTTTCATTTAACTTTGCTCAGAAAACTTTAATAGACAATGCTGCTGATCTACTTCCAAGGCTGTAAGGAAAACAACAATAGTAATAGCAATAGCAGTATTTATTGGAAGCTGTATAATCTTTTTATAAACTTGTAAAGAATCAAAAACAATTAAAAAAAAAAACAACAGTATTGAAGTTGATCAAATGCATTTGAAAAATGCAAAAGGAACCTCTGTGTGACATTTGACAAGTCTTGAACTCTTCTGTGAAACTTCATTGCTAGGGTTAAAGACACATTAGAAATGGAAGGACACCCTCCCAACCAGGGGCACTGATGCATCTGAGAGTATCTAGAAAAACATGGGGAAAGAAAATCCTATTTGCTTATTAGAAAAGGGTATATATTTTAGCTTAATTTGGAGGATATCACTTAGGTGTCCTCCCATCTCTCAGTGTCCACTAAATATAGTTTGAAAACTAAAATGTGACATGCAGAAACCAAACAGAAATTTCAAGCCAAGTCTGTTTGTCCCACAAAGGCATTTTTGTTAGACCTCATCATCTTAGTCTTCAGAATATTTATAACCAATCTTTATGAAACAATTTAATGATTTGAGATTATCATGAGAATAGATTTACCTGTTGAATATGTGCACATGTCAAGTAAATCAGTCCCCTGGGTTTTTTAAGTAATTAATAAGACATTAAAATATATTTAGGTTTAAGCAACATAGTTCTGGCAAGCCATTTAGGTAATTTCACATACACCATAACTGTACTGACTTATTGATACAATGGAAGTATCTTCTTTTTCCTTCCAGACCTATTGTTTTTTATAGATGACTTTTCCTTTAACTATAACATAGTCAATTAATTCATGATGGCCTCCAAACTGGTAAATCAAATGCTCCCACCTAGAAAGAAACAAAATATTTTTTCAATGCATTTGAGTAAAAAATCATTGCTATGTCAGTGAATGCTAATTTGAAAATTCACTAAAAATTAATTTATACTAGATCATTGGTACTTGGGCTTTTAAAAAAAATGGTAAATAACTTGTCTACAATAAATCACATGTTGATCTTAAAATATTTGCTTCATAATGTGATTGGAGGAAGTAGATTCTGACCATAAAGAGCAGAAATAGCCAGGTGTGGTGGTGCACACCTGTAATCCCAGTATTTGGGAGGCTGAGACAGGAGGATTGCAGGTTCAAAGGTAGCCTCAGCAACTTAATGAGACTGCCAACAACCTAGCCAGACCCTGTTTCAAAACAAAAATAAAATAGGGCTGGGGGTCTAGCTTGGATGTAGAATGCCTCCAGGTTCAATCCCCAGTACCACAAAAAAGGAAAAAAAAAAAAAAAAGAGTAGAACTACAAGTCGCTCTTCTCTGTGTAACATAAAGTCTAAGGGCTGTGATAGGCTTGCAGTGTCAAGGAATCATAGCATTTACAACTTTGAGATTTAGAACAATAAGACCCAAATTGCCACACTGGAGGCCCAGGAGGCAGCAGACTGTGGGTGAGTAAAAAGAAACCAGGCATAGAATAACTGAGTGAAGGCTTTTGGGATGGAGCTGACACCACAGGGGATGAATCAGAACCAGTGTTAACAAGCTGGAGCCAGGGGTAAGCAGAAAGTCAGCAGCTCAGCAGAAAAACAAAACCACAGGCCAGAGAGCACAACAGGTCCAAAGTCCAAGCAAACAGGGGAGGGAAGCTGGAAATCTATGAGAGGTGTAAGACAGATGACAGTACCCGAAAACTTGGTCTCCTGGTAGTTTAGGTTGGAAACGGGTGAAGACAGAGGGGAGTGTCTAGTGTCTGAGTCTAGACAGAGCCTGATACTAATGACTACTGGAGAAGGGATTTAAACCTCATCCATATAGGATAGTGGGCATAAAATAAAATAGCTGGGTTGGGAGAACACTAACCTGGATGAATTGATGATAATGAGATCTCCTTGTTTGCCAACTTCCAAAGACCCATGCGTGTGAGATTTCCCCAGTGCGTAAGCCGCATTGATGGTAGCAGCGGCCAAGGCCTCAGGCATGGACATTCTCATGTTTACACAGGCCAGATGCATGACCATTGGCTAAGGCAGGAAGAGAAAAAGCACTGGAGGAAAGTAATGGAACGGCAACTTCTACTTAGGGCATTTCTCAACACAGTTCAAAAAAATTAGTTAAATGCACAGGTGGAGTCCTGGGAATGTAGCTTATTAGTGGTAGAGCTTGTGTTTAGCATGCAACAATCCTTGGGTTCAATCCCCAACATCTCTCAAAATATGTACAGGTGGAACTTGCTAAATTGCTCTTGTAAAATCTAAATTTATACATAAAGGTTCTAATGCTTTAGAAAAATCCCTTCATTTTCTAAATTTATATATAAAGGTGCTTATGCTTTAGGAAAATCTCTTTATTATTAACATTGTGTTTAATATTTAATTACAACTTTTCAAGACCCTTGCTGTGTAAGATGAAGCTTACCTCCATCCATAATTATTAAAACCTCTTTGAGCTTCTGCTATGCTCCAGAGAAGGAAAATGAGTTAATGTAAAGCCACAATGCTCAAGGCTGAATCCAAAATTAATGCAAATAGAAGTTTCTCTCTTCTCTTTAGGCCTGGAGTCCTTCATATGGTGCCAAAGAATCTAATTACACTGCTGTCTACACCTTTTTTTTTTTTTTCCTCTCATTTAACAGGGAAATATTTTTAGATCTTTTATACATTTAACAGCTAGGAAAATATTTTTAAATTATGTATGCTTGGTAGATACTCTGCTCAGAAAAACACATGAAAAAATAATTACCATTGAAAAACAATAGGCATTGGGGTTGAAATCACTGCCCAGGGCAACGATTACTCCTTCATCTAACATCTTCCTGGCTCGAGGCTGCTTCAGTCTAAGGAGAGGAAGAAAAGCTGTCAGTCTCTAGACTTGGAACTGTTGTACAAAAGATGTTCAGAGTGGAGGGGAACTTGAGATAGTCAACCCCTTTGTGTCTGGAAGAAGAAACAGGTTTCTTCAAGATTAAATGAAGCTCGGCGTGGTGACGCACACTTGTAATCCCTGTACTTGGGAGGCTGAGACAGGAGGATTGCAAGTTCTCAGTCAACCTCAGATACTTAGTGAGGCCCTCCACAACTTAGTGAGACCCTGTTTCAAAATAAAGAATAAAAAATAGGGCTGAGGGTGTAGCTTGGAGGTAGAATGCTCCTGTGTTTAATACCCAGTGGCACACACACACACACAAAAATTCTTCCTAAGGGAGAAAAATATCATTTATAATTGGTTTTCAGGAAGCTAATAAAATCTAATTCATGTTGTATGATTCCCAAATTAGACAACTAGTGATTTTAAAATAATGTTTTTTTTTATTAATTTCCACTTTGCCCCCTCAGTTTTTGTTTGTTTGTTTTTAGGTGTCGAACTTTTTTTGTAGGCCCTTTAAAAAATTCCAAGAATTTAATATATCATACGTTTGTGCTTTTTCCTGGATTAGGTATCTCCTGGGCCTTTTTGGCAAAAATATTCTATATTCTTCAGGACATAATTCAAAATTTATGTCAAAGATAGAGCTAGATACTAGTTAGAGTGATGAGGACGGATTTAATTTAATCATAGCTATTGCAGCAGGGAAAGTGTGCAGCACGCACTGAACTCTCATTCGAGCAGAGGTAACTGGTGTTTTCAAGGAAGAATGAGGGAGCAGAGGGGAAAAGCTCAGGAAACGATTGCAAACTGGTATGGAGATAGAAAATTGCAAAACATAGGGTGGAGGTCAATGAGATCTGAGTTTGTTCATTGGTGCTTAGCTGGAGGAGAAACAAACTTCTATAATTATTGCAGCGGGTAGGGGTGTATGTTAGAGAAAGAGGCCCAAGGGCTGGAACAAGAGTGAAAGTCGTCTTCTCCATCTTCCTCTTCCTCTTCCTTCCTTCTCTCTCCTTCTCCTTCCTTCCTTCCTTCCTTCCTCTTCCTCCTCCTCCTCCTCCTCCTCCTCCTCCTTCTTTCTTGTTTGGTACTGGGGATATCCAGAGGTATTCCACCACTAAACTAGATGTCTGAAACCTCAGATAGTACCAAACTCTCTATATATTATGTTTTTCCTATACATGCATAGCTATGATTAATTTATAAATAAAGTGCAATAAGAAATCAACAACAGTAATAATAACATAGAATGATTATAACAAAATACTTTAGTAAAAGTTATTTAAAACTTATGATTTATTTATTTCTGGGATTTTCCATTTAGTATTTTCAGACTGCATTTGACTATGGATAAGCAAAATCTCAGAAGGCAAAACTATAGATGGGGTGGAGGAGAGGTGAGTATTCTTGCTTCAAATTTTCCTACAGGTCATCCAGATGCCTCCTGTTTCCTTCTAAGAATTTCTTAGGTGGGGGAAGGGGATGGATATGTAAAAGTGTTAAGGGAGCACCCTAAAAACTAAGGGGAATATTTCCTGAACAAAGATTTCATGCAATTATTCATAAAATACCTAGGAAAAGGCAACCCTTAAGTGGCCAGAGGGAATGGTTATTCTGAAAATAAGGTCCAAGAGACGGTTCTGGGTACAGCAGGGGGCCCTGATAGATCGGAAAAAATATAGGAACAGAGAAGCCAGAGAGTTGTGTGGCCTCTGCTTTGATTGCCCTTGTCATTCCAACAGGACACAAACCGAACTGGGGCAGCTACAGATGACAGCCACCAATGGCATAGGAACAAAGTTCAGACTTTGAATCCTGCACTGTCTGTCTATACCACAAAGTCTCAGATTTTTGCTTCATGTTAAGAGATTCAAAGCAAGGAAAAGAAAGCCTTCTTGGTGTGTATAAAAACTTAACTCCTTAACTGGGAATGGTGGTGCACACCTGTAATCCCAGTACTTCAGCATCTGAAGCAGGAGGATCACAGGTTCAAGACCAGCCTCAGCAACTTAGCGAGGCCCTCAGCAACTTAGTGAGACCCTATTTCAAAATAAAAAAATAAAATAGAGCTGCGGGTTTAGCTCAGAGGTAGAACACTCCTGTGTTCAATTCCCAGTAACACACACACACACACACACACACACACACACACACTTACTAACACGAGTGGTTAGTAAGAGAATTAGACTAAATTCAATATTGATTGATGGCTTAGATCAATGACCACTGAGATTTGTAAGTAAAGCAGTTGGTCAGACCAAGGAAAGTTACTAATATTTCATGATTATATCCTATATTGTGTCCACTCTTTAAATTAACAGCATGTTAGTAATAATAAAATTATGTTGTTATGGGTGTAGGAAATCACAATACATTGGAGAAAGGCACTGGCGTATTCCTTTCTTTTCCCTTCAAAAAATTTCTTGAAGCCTGGTCTTTCTCAACCTCAGTACAATTCACATCTTGGACTGAATGATTCTTTGTCATGGGGGCTGTTCTGTGCATTGAAGGCTGTTGGTCAGCATCCCTGACCTCTACCCACAACATGCCAGTAGCATGTCTCCAGAACTGTCTCCAGACATTGTCAAATGTCCCCTGGGACACAAAATCACCCACTTAGGTTGAGAACCACCGTACTAAGGCTATAATTGCAGAATCACCCCCCAGGAGACCATATGTCCTAGCCACACAGAAAGCCCCCAGTCCCAAGAGAAAATAAACTGCCCCTTGAATGATGGCCTCCCAGACCTCAGACTTGGCAGTTGTCATGGAAGTCATAGGATGGAAACAGTCAGAGGCCCTCAGGTCTCATGCTCAGCAGAGTTAGAACAGCTGTGGTTATGAAAGATGGACAAGGCATATTTCCATCCACCGAGGGTCCACAGCAAAATCTCTGGGGAGGTTTTACAAAATATACTTTATCTGTCTCCTTATTCCTCCCACCTCCAGGATTTGTGAGATTCTGGTACCCAGTCATAGTACTCATCAGCATCCTTTTAGAAAACAGATTCTGACTGCTGCTAAATATCTTATGCAAACTTTCAAAAGTATAGAACCTGTTTCATTATTTCCTAATTATAAAAGTAATGCATAGTGACCTTTTAAAATGGAAAATCCCAAAAATCAAGGGGGAGAGCTGGGCATGGTGGTGCATGCTTGTAATCCCAGCGTTTGGGAGGCTGAGACCGGAGGATCCGGGTTCACGGCCAGCCTCAGCTACATAATGAGGCACTCTGCAACTTAGTGAGACCCCATTTCAAAATAAAGAATAAAAAATAGGGCTGGGGGTATAGCTCAAAGTTAGAACGCCCCTGAGTTCAATCCCCAGTACTGCAAAAAAAAAAAAAAAAAAAAAAATCAAGGGAGGAAAAAAAAAGAAAAAAGAAAGCATAATTTTCCTCAATAATCCCACCACATAAAGACAAGTGAAGTTAAGCTTCTTCCTCGGGGTAATTCATTTAAGGAGCATCTATCCAGAGTTGGCATCTTCATGAGCTAAGTTTCCATCATTTACATGTTTCAGGGTTATCAGAGCAATGGAGTAAAGTTTAGGGACCTCGTAGGTTTGTGTTCTCACCACTTGTACCTGTAACCCTCGTGTTGGGGTGAGGAATGACTTTACCTGAGCATGTAGGCTGTGGTGGGCAGAAGGACCGCAGAGCACCTGGCCGTTGCCATGGCAGCGATGCCTTCATCGCTCACTTCTTCCAGGTGGCTGATTGCCTGGGCTCCCAGTTCAGCCCCGAGCTAAGCAGGATGGGCAGAGAGGGAAAGATTTAACTAATGGCAACAACAAAGCAATACATCACTGTGAAACTGTTTTTTTTTTCTACAAAAAGAAAACAACATGGTATTAGGAAGATTTCTTGTCAGCTACCTCTTATAAACCCCACAATGGCTACAGGGTTTGTAATTGACATGCATTTGGAAATTAGTTAGTGTACTACTTTTAAAACTAATCTTAAACACAAATGCTTCCAGATATTTCTGAAACAGAAAATGTTAGGAATTTTATGGATTAAAATAAAACTTTAAGTAACATTGGTCATAAAATCTAATCATTATAGCATCATAAAAACACGATAAAGATAGGTATTTGGAAAGCTACTGCACCCTGTGAAAACAGACCAGTAAAGATAATAAATTTAAATTGTGTAATTATAGGAATAATTTGAAACTATCAACTTGGACTTGATTTTCCTCCCGATGATAATTTGGGGGCTAGATTAGTAGAAGTAATCCAAGAGGTTTACTTCCATGATGACAGTGGACAGTGGATGTATTGTTTTAATGTGAGTTCATCTCAGTTTAGTCTCATCATATACTTTATTCCTAACTGGGTAAGTTTTCCTACACATGCCCATGGAAAGGAAAGTAGACTGACATTTGATGTGACCCAGGGAGGCTGCGATGTCCCAACCACAGCAGGGAAGAGCTGACGCCTGCATCCGCAGATCACTCAGGTCTGAGAATACTGGAGGTCGGGCTCTGGGGAGTCTGGTGGCCTACAGGGCAGATTATGTTCCCAGGGGGAGTTTCTTTCTGACCCTGGAATCACCCTCACTTTTCCCAACTTGATGTGCTTTCCATGGGTATTGATCTCTATTGATTTAATCCACCAGCTACTCTCCACAATCAGAAGTATTTCAGTGACCATCTGGTTTGCATTCATTCAACAAACATTTACTTGCAAAAGGCCATCTGTACCCCAGGCACTGTGCTGACCTCCAGAGAGGTCCAGTAAGGGTCCCAGAGGCCATTTTAACCCTGTGGGATAAGGACAGAAAGAAACTATAACCTACTCTTCGGGAGGTTTGGGAAGGAGTCCCAGAGAAATGATAGCCAAGATGAAACATGGGAATTAGACTTAGCCAGAAAAGATGAGTTCAGATGAAAGAAATAGCATGCACAAGAGCATGGGACATTGAGAGTAGTTTATTGTGACTGTTTCACTATAGAGAGAGAGGAGGAAGTGCAAACAAGGAGAGAGATGGGGGAAGGTGGAGAGGCAAGCAGGGGTCAGATCCTGGTAAGCCATGGTCAAAGCTTGGAATCTGTCCTAAGCACAATGCTAAACCCTTAAGTGGCTTGAAGCAATGGAGGGAAGGAAGAAAATGCCCCAAGAGAATGGTAAGAGATTAAAGATGGAAGATCAGAGGCTCAGAGAACAGTTACTACAGGAATCCAGGTGAGCACTGAAGGCGGTTGGAACCAGGCAGTGAGTCAGAGGAGAAGGGAAGGCCTTGGCGACTGGCTGAAATACGGCTGATGAGGGCCAGAGAAGTCAAAATGGTGCTCATGTTCTTGACTTAGGCAACAGAGAGATGAGGCTCTTGTTCACAGGGCCAGGAAACACAGGATAAGATCATAAGTGATATTAAGACACTGGGTTGCACAGGCTGTGGTTGAGATGCAGACAGAACGTCTGTGACTGTATTTATGTCCCAAGAGCAGTTGTTTATTAAATTTCAGGGCTTAGGAGGTGTCTAGACTCGTGACTGTAGGCACTTTTTCTTATTCACTGTTGAATTCTCAATTCCTGGAAGAATGCCTGGCATGCCAGTTAAATGAGTGAATCTGGGCCAGACATGTAGAAAGTCACCCTGTGATTATTAGTAGTGAGCTCTACCAACACCGATCTGGATGCTGCCACAGGAAGATCCCAGAAACCTGGGTGTGGCGGCACATGCCTGTAATCCCAATGTTTGGGAGGCGGAGACAGGAGGATCACAGGTTTGAGATCAGCCTCAGCAACTTGGCAGGACACTGTTTCAAAACCAGAAATAGGTTGGGTGTATAGTTCAGAGGTAGAATGCCCCTTGGGTACAATCTCCAGACACACACACACACACACACACACACACACACACACACACACACGGATCCTAGAAGCTACATGTGAAATGTCTGTCCTATGCTAGCGTAGCTTTGTGTGTGAACCAAAATATGCTGTGAATGTAATAAATGAGAACACAAGGAGACTTCTTTCCTATTACTATCACCAGCAAATGATAATAAAAGTCAGTGATCAGGCTAGGGATGTATCTTAGTAGTAAAATGTGTGCTTGGCATGAGTAATGGTCAGCCAAAAAAAAAAAAAAAGAGAGAAGTTTCCCAGGCTCAACCAGACCAGTCTGCACATTGTTCAAACAGATATCTCCATTCTCTATATTTTCAGAAGGCTACAAACAGATTAAGTTTTCCATAGCAGGAACATGTGAAAATGAATGTTGACAAAACCAGAGGCGAGGGTCACCATACCTCTGCAGCCTGCATTGGGTGCAGCTCATCCCCGTGGAAGTTGATCTGTAGCCCTATTGCTTTCCCACTTTGAAGAATCCTTCTGGTGGAATCCAGATCAAAGACACCCTTCTCACAGAACACGTCTATATTGTCGACGTGTATTTCCCCATTCCTCATAAGTTCCTTCAGCTTCGGGAGGTGGTCAGTGATGATGTCGTCAGCAGCTTCGGGGGCAGTTTTTCCTCTGATGGAAGAAAATAAGATTACTCTGGGTTTAGGACAGTGATGTCTACACCTGCGATTGCAGAGACTGTCCTCTCCCTCTCTCAATATATTAATGGAGAAATGACAATTGGCCATTTGTAGAAGCTGAGAAACAGTGTAGGTAAATGACCTCAAGCCTCAGAAAGGTAGAGAAAGTATCCAAGATAATCTCAGGACTCTTAACTGAGCCATGCCTGCACAGCAGAGGTATCAAGTTTTCTGTGTGCACCAACCTTATACACAGAGATGCAAATTGTTCAGCTATGCTAAGGCTAACATACCTGTGTTGTGTTGCCTTTGGGCTGCTAATAAAGCCACCTGGCTGCAAAGGTGAGTTTCCTTATCAAGGACACGAGGAAGGCATCAGGGATGCATCCCTGATAACCCAACTGTGGTCCACTTACCTGGGCTCCAGCCACCACCCAGCCTTTTTCTCCCTCTTCCTCCACAGTGTTTCCTGAAGCATTTGCCTAAGGCTGCCTATCTCACTATAAGAAGACATGGCTAAAGAGACAGTAGCAAGCCTTGAAATGCTTTCTAAGATTTTGGGGGTCATTATGCATTAGAAAGACTGGGCTTTTAAAGTCTCATAGACATAGAGCTTTACTTGTTGCTGGCTACATAACTTTAGACAAACTATTTAGCTGTGATTTACATCTCAGGGGATCCAGATGCAGACTTCAGAGGCTCCTAGGCAGATGGGGAAACTTTCTGTAAAACTTCAGCCCTGTATTTGGCACACAGAAGACTTTTGCTCAGCAAAAACTTTCAGGTAGGTGGGTAGAGGTCACCTATGAGGGGCTAGGTGCTTCCATAAGTTATTTCTACTTCTCAAGGCTATTATAAAATAGGATGTTACATAGCTCTATATTACAGATGTGTCATTTGTGTTTTAAAAAAAAAGTTGTCAAGTCCTCAAAATCGCCCAGCCTAGAGGTAGCTAAGCTGGAATCAAACTCAGTTTCACCAAAGTCTAAGTAAGACTTTCCACCTTGCCACACTGCATATCCTACTGGAAAAAAAAAAAAAAAAAGCAAACTATCATACACTTCATATTCTATCTGAAAAAAAGCTACTGTTTTCTATAGATAACCTATTTCAAAAATCTCAGTGCATTTTTAAGCTTTAATACTTTCAAAATAAAAATGCTGAAACTTACAACAAAGATCACTAGAAATATTAAATATACTTATATTTATTTTCTAGTCAGTTTTATGAATTTTAAATAAATTTTAATGCTAATTTTTTGGTTTCTCTGATTGAAAAAAACCTCTTCTGAATCATCTATACTGCAAGATTTGATCTAGCTCCTACACAGTTTATTATTAATCTCTATGGTATTTTATACTAATTATCATGGGAAATTATTCAGATTAGTATCTATATATCTTTTCTTTTCTTGTCAGTACTGGGTATTGGACCCAGAGGCACACTACCTCTGTAGTGTAGCTACTTCTGTAGCCCTTTAACTCTTTTTTTTTTAACAGTCTCACTAAGTTGCCCAGACTCCAACTTTTGATCCTCCTGCCGGACTTCCCAGGATGGATTAGTATCTATAACTTTAAAGGACTTCAGCAGGCCATTTCTTTTTGGTAACCAGGACCTTGAAATGCCTCCTCTTTCATCATTAAAGAACTAGCAGCATTCGGGAGGCTGAGACCAGAGAATCCGGTCCGGGTTCGCGGTTCGCGGCCAGCCTCAGCTACCTAGTGAGGCACTCTGCAACTTAGTGAGACTCGGTTTCAAAATAAAGAATAAAAAATAGGGCTGGGGGTGTAGCTCGGAGGTAGAATACCCCTGAGTTCAATCCCTAGTACAGCAAAAAAAAAAAAAAAAAAAGAACTAGCAAAACTGCTGGGGCTGGTGGAGTTCCTTCCTAAAATCACCCGGTGCTAGGTGGTTTAGCGGAACATCTCTGCACAGGCCTCTTTCTACTGATCGCCTTGCAAGAGCTTAGGTCCTGGTGCACCTCCACCCTGGAGAACACAGCCCCCACGTCATCCCAATGCCCGAGTTCCACTCTAGTCCTTCCAGCTGGGATTACTTGGGCACGGAGTGAGCCCCGCAGTACGTAGCAGAGATGCCCACAGGCCCCTCTCGCCGGGCGCGCTCGATCACGCGCAGCATCTTGAGCTCGGTGTCCAGGTTGAGACCATATCCGCTCTTGCACTCCACCAGCGTGGTGCCGGCCCTCATCATGCAGTGCAGCCGCTGCTGGAAGGAGCAGAACAGCTCCTCCGGCGAGGCTTGGCGGGTGCGCTCCACAGTGAAGTTGATCCCGCCTCCGGCCCGGTGAATGTCCATGTACGTGGCTCCTGCCAACTGAACACGGGGCTGGTCAGGAAGGTTGCAGGCAGAGCTCCAGAACCGCCCTCCGCGGGGCGTATTAACAAATGAGTCAGAAGCAAAGGGGTGCGGGCACCGACCCGCCAGATCAGAGAGGGTGCAGGTAGTCCTGGAGGCCCCTACTTTGCCAGGCTCTGGATTGCAGCGAGCTGGGGAAGGGGGGTCTCTGGACAGGCAGAGGTGGGGGATGTGATGTGCCGGCAGCAGGGGTCTCAGGGCAGCAGCAATTCATTAGTACTCTGTACAGGAGTATTTCAATATTTTAACAACCCAGTCTGCCCCAGTGTATGCCAGCTAAGTCTCAGCCCTCCCTACACCCCTCAGCAAGTTTGAGAAAACAAAGTTTAGGGGGTTCAGGGAGCCCCGCTGCGATTATTCAGACCTCCACTAAAGATACCCAGGGCAGTTTCCAGGTCTCAATATTTGAGCACCAGAGTTTGGAGACTGATCTTTGTCACTTAAGCAAACAAAGAGGCTCTTCCCGCAGTCCCACCGGCTCCAGTCACTCTGTAGAGCAGCGAGTGAGGAGCGAAGTGCGCAGGTCAGGGGCTCTGGCCTTGCTTTAGCCGGCTCTGCAACCCTCAGCCTTTGTCAACACCCTCCCTTCTCCAGACCTGACTTGCTCCTTCTATATAAGGACAGCACTGTACTGAAAATCTATCTTTGAGGCTGTTTGAGGATCTGAAATAATAATAATGGTAATAATAATAGTATTGTAGTAGTAGTAGTAGTAGTATTTGGTACTAGGGGCATTCTACCTCTGAGCTAAACCTCCAGCCTTTATAATTTTTAAACAGGGTTTCCCTAAGTTGCTGAGGCTGTCATCGAACCCTGTGATCATCCTGTCTCAGCTTCCCAAGTACTGGGATTACTGGCTTACACCATTACACCTAGCTGAAATTCTTAATTTAGTAAAATAGTCTTAAAAACAGCTCTAGGCAGCCAGGCATAGTGGCACATGCTTGTAATCCCAGTACTTGGGAGGCTGAGACAGGAGGTTTATGGCCAGCCTCAGCTACTTAGTGAGGCCCAATGCAACTTAGTGAGACCCTGTTTCAAATTAAAGAATAAAAAACAGGGCTAGGGGTGTAGCTCAGAGGTAGAATGCCCCTGGGTTCAATCCCCAGTACCACAAAAAATAAATTAATTAATTAATTAAAGAAAGAATAAAAAATAGGCTAGGGTGTAGCTTGGAAGTAGAATGCCCCTGGGTTCAATTCCCAGTACCGCAAAAAAAAAAAAAAAAAAAAAAAAAAAACAAGCTCTAGGCTATTGAGGAGGGTACTTGATATCTGAAGAAAAGGCTTTTTTTCTCAGTGTGAAAATGCCTTCAAATAGGGATTTAGAAATTGACTATATTGACTATGTCTCATTTTTTGAAAAAAGAATAATAAAAGACATTTTATTTTTGTGAGTATTTTTCCAAGCTTTACCCCATGCATGGTGATTTTCAAATTGTTTCTTGGGGCTCTTTCAAATGCTACTATAAGTAGTGATTTGTAATTAGGGGAAGGGAAAGAAAGGAATAATCAGTGAGTAAGTCATTTGGCTTTGTTCTGAAAGGATTCTACCACTGAAATATTTCAAATGCTATTCTCCTTAAAATGTTTGCAAGTCCTGTGCATGCTATGAAGATTTGGGGCAGTTATAAATGAGTCAGTTTTGTTGCTATTTATTTCCAATACTCACTCAATTAAAAATATCCATTAAAAGATGTGCAGACACATGTGGTAAAGGCGTGAACTCTTTGGGAAAAAGAGTCTGTATTTGTGCTTTATTTTGATTTGTTTGTTGCAGTTACCTTCATTGCGAACTCGTGAACTCTTTCACCAGCCCATACGGGGTGTGTGTGGGCATCCACCAAACCTGCAACCAAGAAGTCAGTTCACTTTAAAGTTGGGAAGCAGAAGGCACTTAGCAGGCGGTCTGTGCCATGCTGCTCTGGGGTAAGCATGGCCGTGGCCATCCAACATGGAGGAGGTAAAAGAAGAAGACTTGGAAGTTTCCCTCTCGATGGCTCATCTAGAAGGTTCTAATAGAAGAGGGTAGCTTAACAGGATGAAACTATCCCTTAGAGATATACAGCTCCTTTGCTCAGTAAGTCCACGCTCAGCAAACGACCCTTTAACCAGGATTGTCAAAATCCTTGGTAGAGCATTAGCTGAGCAAAACTAAGGACTATATCACCAAGGAATAATAACATCCCCACCCCTCAACTTCAAGAAGGGAAAATACAAAAGATCAATCTATCTTCAAGCAAGAAATACTTTAATTGAAAGTAACTATAAGACAATTACTCGGAACTTTGGTTTATTCAGGTATATTTCAGTCAAGTGTGTCTTTACCAAATATTTAAAATAATTTAAAGTGGCTCATAAATGATTCTGAGTAAGCTAAATCAAAAGTCCCTGTTCAGATAGTTTTCTATCATCTTTTCCTCTTTCTTACAACAAGAAGAGACTTTGTTTCCTGACTCCCAATTACCAGAACATAGAAGTTCTATCAGATATTCTCAGTAAACTTTCCTTTTTTTTTTTTTTTTAAACTGGGGATTGAACCCAGGGGCATTTTATCTCTGGGGTCTGTTGAAACAGGGTCATATTGAGTTTGAGTTGCTAAGACTGATCTTGAACCCACAATCCTCCTATCTCAGCTTCCCAAGTATAGGGATTATAGGTGTGTGCCACTATGCCTGGCTAAACATTTTTAAGATATAAAATTTTATATAAATTAATCATGTTAAATGTATATATAATTAAAATGTATCTATAGTATATAATAAAGTTATATAAAGTAAAAGAAATACAATAAATTCATGTAAAGTAAAAATAATTGTACTAATAAATATGATACAATAAGTTTATATAAAGTAAAAATAAATACAAAGCCCTTATATTTGCATAGGACTCAAAATTTGTGAGATTTGTTTCAGAGATAATGAGAGAGACAACATAGGAGATGATCATTAATAAACTGGTTTTCTTGTCAATCACTTTTCATAATATAAGTGGACTACAGTAAAATCACTAGAGTAACTCTAGGTCCCTATGAATTTAGACTATTTCCAGTATTAGAGACAGCAGCTGCCCTAGTACCTCCCCTCTGCAACAACTTAATGAAGTTATTTCAACTGTTTTGGAACCTAAACATGACACAGCTGGTTTCGCTTCAGCATGTGAGTGGGAAGCAGTGGAGAAACTGAATGGATTTGATTCCCAGCTTTGCCTTTACCTGCTCAGCACCTTGAGGAGGATATTTCACCCCTGACCTCCAATTTCCTAACCTATAGTATGCAGGTGACACCTACCTTACAAGGTAGGTATAAAGATTTGACACAAAGTCATGTTTGTAAAAGTAGCTAAACATTCAATAGTGGAAATTCAATACGTGGAGCCATTCTTTTTTTTTTTAAATATTATTTTAAGACCTTGTTTTAAATAAGCTGCTTTTCTTCTGTATATTCCTGGAACAACTGTTAAAACTACTTTCAAAGATTTATGAAAAAAAGATGGGTACCTGGTAGGATACATTTCCCAGAGCAGTCAATTCTTTCTTCAAAAGTTTCTTCAGAAAACTGCTTTTGGATAGCATCAGCAGGACCAACAGCTTCTATAAACCCATCACTGAAGAAAAATCAAGAAATAGCACTGACTCTGGGGAACAGCTTATGGGAAATCTGACCAGTGACTTAAAATATGTTTTCGGATGCCTTGATGTCGATTAGTCAGCACGTATTGTGTTTCCCTCTTGAACCTGAGTCTTTGGGAAAATGACTCTAGCTACATTGAAGACAAACAGTCAAACCATGTGTAGCAGAGATTGCTACTTGGTCTCCAAGATCAATGTTCCTTTTTCCCACAGTACTAGAACCCTAAGTTTTAGTTGGACACATGGCCACTCAAAATAAAAACTACATATCCCATCCCTCCCTTGGCCAAGTTTGGCTATGTGAGTAGGTTCTAGCCGAAAGAATTGTTTTCACGCTCTGTTCTCATCTCAGTGGCTGGAATGTACACACCATAACTAGAGATGGAGTCGCCATCTTGGATCGTGGACTGACTGTGAGAGCTAGCCATACCCAGCAGAGCAAGGTAGGAGGGCCTGGGTCCTGACAACTTGGTGGAGTGCTGCCATCAACTAGCCCTGTATCTTACTTCTGAATTTTTATATAGAATAGAAATAGGCCTCCATCCTGTTTCAGCCACTGTTGACGTAGGCTATTATTACTCGCTGCAAATTAGTGCTTCCAAAATGGCAATTCAGGGCTCTAATCTCGAGAGTGGGAAAGTGCTGTGAAGAGCAAGGGAGGGTAAGAGATTCAGAAATGGGACTGCAGTGATTTGGGCAACCTCGCAATGTAAGAATAGAGGAACAGAAACTGAATAAAAAGATAGAGATTAGTAAGGAGAAAAAAATCATTGTGGGGGTTATGAGGAGGACACATTTAGAGGGAGAAGAAATGAAATTTTGAAATTTAATTCTGTATCCTGATGAATACAACTCTTTATCATTAACAGCCTTTATCTGGCCCAATTCAATAAACCACCCACGATGCAGTCAATCTGGTGGTGGAAAGAACCAGCAGGGTTAGAAACTGACCCTTGAGTGAGAAAGGTCAAAGAGAAGGCTCTCAGGACTGTTTTTCTCCTTTTCTATCAGAACCATGTCCCACTTGGCAGGAAGCCCTACTAAGCAGGAGCCATAGGCCAAAAGATCTGATAGAGTACTTTGCAAAGAGTTAATGGCTAACACTGCTTTAGGAGGGGCTATTTGTGCTTTAACCAGGTCAAACCTAAGAAGTAAACCTCTAACAGCTTCAGTCTGTGTGGGAGGAGAACGTGGAGGGCATGGTCCTCTTCCCGACCACACTAATCACAGTATTACCCACTTTCTAAAAACATGGGTCTCGCCTTCAGTGGTAAATTCCTATGTTTCATGTGTGCACAACGACTTATGTTCAAGGACAGTTACTGAAGAAAACTAAAAGTATTCTCCCAGAAATGTGTTTTTAAAAGTAGCCTTTAAAAATTATTGAGATTTCTATTATCTATTAGTACTATGGTAAGATTTTCACTGTTCATTGCCAAGTGAAAAAAATTAAAAACAGGGCATACAACAATGTACATAAATTTATTTTCTTAAAAAAATGTATGTTTATGCAATTCTTTTTGCAAAGGAAAATCTCTGGGAGAAGCCGGGCGTGGTGGCGCATGCTTGTAATCCCAGCATTCGGGAGGCTGAGACCAGAGGATCCGGGTTCTCGGCCAGCCTCAGCTACCTAGTGAGGCACTCTGCAACTTAGTGAGACTCGGTTTCAAAATAAAGAATAAAAAATAGGGCTGGGGGTTTAGCTCGGAGGTAGAATGCCCCTGAGTTCAATCCCCAGTACTGCAAAAAAAAAAAAAAAAAAAAAAAAGAAAAAAAGAATAGGGAAGTGTTGTTTTCTATTTACTTCCTTTTCTGAAATGTCTAGGAAGGAAACTTCTACAGAATTTTCTGGAAGCAGCAAAGCAAACCTGCAAACTAACCTATCCTTGAGAAACTACAGTAATGAGGACGATTTATGGAGGCAGATGCTAAATGGCTCTCAAGGTGCTTTGTGAAAGTTTAGAAGAGACACACAGACAACCTCAGTTACCAAAACCTAAAAATTGCTTATTTTAGAGATAGAGAAATATGATACCTCTCCCATTAGTTAGCTGGCCCATTATGCAGTTTTTTTGGGGTTTTTTTTTTGTTTTTTTTGTTTTTTTTGCAGTACTGGGGATTGAACTCAGGGGCATTCTACCTCTGAGCTACATCCCCAGCCCTATATTTTATTCTTTATTTTGAAACCGAGTCTCACCAAGTTGCAGAGTGCCTCACTAGGTAGCTGAGGCTGGCCGCGAACCCGGATCCTCTGGTCTCAGCCTCCCGAATGCTGGGATTACAAGCGTGTGCCACCACGCCCGGCTCATTATGCAGTTTTTATAAGCTCACATCTCTCAGCATCTGCTCCTACCATACTGTATTATAACGATCTTTTCCTGTGTCTCATCCCCCAGTAGACTTAGCTCTTTGAGGGAAGGGTCAGTTTTGGTCATTTTGCATCCACAAAGTTAAGCAGGTCAAACTGCTCAGTACATGTTTAATGAGTGAATGAAAAAATCCTACTCTTTAATGGGTTCAATGTTCTGAGACTTTTACTAGCCTCAAAGAGGAAAGACAAAATACCCATTAGTTTTTGCTTCCACATTCTCCATTTCTGCCTCTCCTCTGAGATGCTAAAACAAACAGTCTTTGTGGATGAATCTATATTCTCACTCCTATTGATTTTGTTCATTAGAATGTTTCTAGGTTGGTTTTAGCCTTTGGATGAAACACTTGTAAAGGGAGTGACTGTGGGGTCCTCCTGACGAAGAGGGCCCCTACCCCGATCTCCCTGGAGCAAGTGACTATATTTTCCTGACTCCATTTGGTGACAGAATGAGAAATTTCTTCAAGCCAGGCATGGTGGCACATGCCTGTAATCCCAGTATTGGTGAGGCTGAAATGAGAGAATGGCAGGTTTGAGGCCAGCCTCGGCAACTTAGCAAGACCCTGTTTAAGAAAAAAAAAAAAAGTTTTTGAAAGGGTTCTGGGTTTAGCTTGGAGGTAGAAAGCCCCTGGTTCAGTCCCCAGTGTTAAAAAGAAGTCAAATCATTGACTATGTGTACATATGTGAAAATACCAATGTCAATCTCAGTGCTCTGTATTGGGAAGGGGGAAGATGGGAAGGTGGGGGGGGGGCAGTGCTATGTGCATGTATGTCATTGTCAACATGATTTACATTATGATGTGAGACTATAATGCACCAATAAAAGCACACTAAATAAAAAAAGAAGAATAAAAAAGAAGAAATTTTTTCAATATTAGCTACAACCTACAGACAGGGAAAGGGAAAGAGAGAAGGGGGGTGGGGGAGGATGGGATTGAATGTCAATGAGTAAGATATCCTTAAAGACCTAAATGAATAAATACAATACTGGTGGAATTTAGGCTTACTGGCCCATAATCACTGAGATATTTTAGAAAGGGGGAGTTTCTGGAATCCCTCCTTCCCATTTTTCCCTATGATTCATCTTCTATATCTACAGCCTAGAAGGAATTGACTACTGGTTGACCGTGCTGAGATTTATTCTAATCAGAACACACCATTAAAACCCATCCATTTCTGGGCATTGAAATGGAGCTTTCTACCAGTCCTGGGTTGCTTTACCTCAGCACCCCTCTCCCCCCACATTCTCACTCCTAATTTTCTCTCTTCTCATCTAACATAAGAGAAGCAAGATCAGGTTGTCTTTGAAAACATAAGTTCTGCATAAGAAAAATGATGTGAAAATTTGAGACAATCACTCAAGCAATCCACCTTGAAAACACTTTTACTTTAAAATACTCAGATAATGAAGGTGAGAGACACATTTCAGGGCAATTTGAATCCCCAGATCATTATTTCAATTCCATGCTTTATTTTGCATTTGTCCAAAACAGTGATGCTAGGATGAGACAGGAGGATTGCAGGTTTGCCGACAGCCTCAGCTACTTAGTGAGATTTTCTACAACTTAGTGAGATCTTGTTTCAAAATAAAGAATTAAAAGTCAGGTGTGGTGGCACACGCTTGTAATCCCAGTACTTGGGAGGCTGAGACAGAGGATTCGGGTTTGCGGCCAGCCTCAGCTACCTAGTGAGGCCCTCTACAACTCACTGAGACCCTGTTTCAAAATAAAGAATAAAAAATAGGATGTAGAATGCCCCTGAGTTCAAACCCCAGTACCGCAAAATAACAACAACAACAATAATAATAATAATGAATTAAAAACAGGGCTGGGGGTGTAGCTCAGAGGTAGACTGCCCCCTTGTACAATCCCCAGTACCGCAAAAAAAAAAAAAAAAATGTTGCTAACAAGTGAAATAAAAAACAACCCAATACTGTACCAAACTAGCCGTATTTGAGCAGCAAAATTCTGAATAGCCCACTCTAAGAAGCATATCACAGATTCAAATTAAAAAAAAAAACACACCTCCCAGACCACAAGTGAACTCCTTCCTTTTTCTTTCCTCTTTTATGTAGTTTTGATGCGAACATGAGTATAGAGAACATTGTGGAACTCAAGATTTGTTGTATTGCTATAATGTCTAGAGGTACTCTATTTCCCAACCTTGGTAGATATTCTCTCAACTTTCTAAGTGAATGTGCAACTGTAGCTGATTTGAACAAAAGTTTTATAACACTGGAAATGTTTTCCTCCCTATATTAACCAAAAACAAACAAAACCACAATCCCTAAAACCTGAGCTCTTACTCAACCCCAGGCAGACTCCGATATGCAGCGCTATCTGCAGGCCAGGCGCCATGGGGCTGGGATGCAAATCCTCATGCAATCCCTGGTCCTAATCCTCATCCCAGTCACCTTCCCAAACTTTGTTCTTTTATTTGTGTGTTGGGCAGGAAGCTCAGAAGATTAAGAAACAATAACCGAAAATAATACCTCTTAATCAGGCCGAACCCAAATCCAGATTTCCATTACCCAAAGCCAGCACCATCTAAGTGCCTGACCATGGGGATCAAGAGGTGCTTTTTAAAATTCAGATCTCAGCCGCTGGCAATTTAGGGAGACTCAACAACTTAGCGAGACTCTATTTCAAAATAAAAAGGTCTGGGGATGTAGCTCAGAGGTCGACCGCCCCTGGGATCAGTCCCCAGTAGATAAAATAAAATAAAATTCAGGTCTGAGAACTCCATCTCCAGAAATGTTGACTTAAAAATCTGAGAATAGAGGATGGAGTCAGAAATCCATCTGACACAGGGCCATCACTAGGTTGATGGAACCCTGTTTCAAGATAAAAATAAAATAGGGCTGGGGTAGAATGCCCCTGGGTTCAATCTCCAGTACTATATAAAAAAAAATAAAAAATAAGTAAATGGAAGGAAGGAAGGGAGAGAGGGAGGGAGGGAGGAAGGAAGAGAGGGAGGGAGGGAAATGTATCTGACAAAGCTGGTCCCCTAGTGGCACCTGGAGAGGACCCCCACCCCTTTTAATTGTTGGACAATGGATGGTATTTTTGCAGCAGAGGCGGGATCCTGATGCGTTCTAACGGGGTGTTCAGCTTGAGCTCTTTTTTTCATCAAAGAAACCCCAAAGCAGCCCAACATGTTAGTAACGGGTGCCTGAACGACAAGCTTGCTACTGTCTCTAAGGTTGCAGAAAAGTTTTGAGCGGGCCCTCCCCGCGCACAAGTGAGGGAAAGCGCCGCGCGCTCCCGGAACTTGCGCGCACCGGTGCCCCAGCACTGTGCCCGCGCCCGCGGTCCCGTCACTTACGTGCCGACCACCAGGCTGGCGCCCTCCAGCACCGCCAGGCTGCGCAGCGCGTCCCCGGTCAGGAAGCGCTCGCCGCGGGCGCACACCAGCACCACTTGCCGCGCGTTCTCCAGCAGGAGGCGGTGGCCGCCCGCCATGTCGCCGCGCGTGGCGGGTCTCGGGAGGCCGCGGGACCGTGCGGCGGGCGGGACAGCGGAGGAGGGTGCGGGGACGCGGGCAGCACCTCGGGGACGGGCGGGGCGGGGCGGGGCGCTCGCAGCCGCGGTCCTGGGTCGCCGCGGTGGCCAGCTCCGTAACCACGACAGGGATAGAACAAGAATGACGCTTAGTGATACATTTTATCGGGGATGCGCTTCCTTTTAGGCCGCCTTTTCACGTTTTGGGTAAACGAGGTAGAGACTTTGTCCCTACCTTTTATGTAAGGGAACTGAAGCCGGGTCACTTGGAGAGAGCGAGATGGGCGGCGTCGACCACGTGGCCTGGCCAAGGGGGTCGCCCTGGGTGCGCGAGCCCCGAGGGCTCGGGAGGGGGGAACCTCTGCCCCCGGGCTAGGGTGGGATCCCAGGAATAGATCCAGAGGGGACGGAGAAGGGACTTCTGCCCAGAGGTGCGGAGCCTCTTGCAGGGGCAGAGTGTGGGGGAAACCTCCGGCCGGTGCAGGTGTAGGAACCCGGGAATAGAGCACCCCTGACGGGCAGGATGGGAGGAAGGCTGGGGCCCAGAGCCCGAGTAGGGAGCCTGAGGTGGGACCCCCGCGGGCACAGAGTGGGGGCGCCTGTGCCCGGGGGCTGAGGTGGGGGCTGGGCCGCGGGCAGAAGGAACCTGGGGGCGGGAGCGGGTGCAGTGGTGGAGCTGCTCTGGGGTCCGCGCGGCCACCAAGCTGGGTGTCGGGTGCCACGCCCTCTTCGGTTGGCCAGCTCCCGCTCTAGGTCCCCAAGATGAAGGGGATCCGGGGCGGGGGAGGATAAAGCCGAAATTTAGAGGATTGATTGTCGCCTCTGCGCACTTTCTCCTCAACGCCTTCCTGAAGGATAGGTTGAAAGGACTCCTGGATCCCAAGTCGTTGAGGTAAAGGAAGTTTGAGTTTGGGGTCCTACTCCACCGCACCCCAACCATATCTAGTGGGTTCTGCATGCACCTCACCATCAAGGATGGAGAGACAGGATCAAGTTATCTTCAGGAAGATGCTCGCTATTCTCACCTGTGTCTCTTCTTGCCCGTGAATCGCTACGGAAACACTGACCCACACGGGGTTTTGTTTTGATTCTTTATGCAGTATATTTTTATTAGAAACGCAGTGTTAGGTCTTGTGGAACATAAAAAGACAATCCCTGACCAGCAAAGACTATACTATTAAAAAGAAGACAGATATGGATACAAATAACATACCATAGAAGCAGACTAAACCTGCAAAACACTATATGTATATACTTATATATATATATACTTTGTGTCATTTTAAAGCCATTTAAAAATCGTGAACAGATAGCAAAAACTCCTCTGGATGAACACAAAAGAAAGAATATACTTTACCATCATACTACATTCTATAAAAATCAGATAAGAAAGAGAAAGAAATACATTGGAAAAGAATTAAATAGACATGTGAGAGTAAAGGACTCTAAAGGGAAAAAATTCAAAGACAGCTCACAGATCAGACACAATCACAGGTGTGTGTGTGTGTGTGTGTGTGTGTGTGTGTGTGTGTACAGTTTTTAAAAGAGAAATATTGGGGAATAGAAACACATAGTCACAAACACCAAAAATGGGGGCAGGGGAAATTCCTCTACAACTCTTATTCTTTTCCCATGGTTTCTCCCTATAAATTTAAAATTGTGCAGCAAAAAAACAAAAACAAGAGAAAACACAAAATCACCAAGTTATAAAGGAATATTACATTTTTATGTTATTTAAGATTTCTGCTTAAGATTTTAAACTTACAATTTGCAATTATAGGCACATTAGCAGATTTATGCAACTGACTGGGTTAAAATGTTGAAAAATAGAAGGCTTTGGGATTTCACAAAATTGACTTATTATCACTTCTGTTACTTATAAACTGCTTGATCTTATTAAAACTCCTTAATATTTCCCTAAACCTCAATTTTCTTACCCTTATGATAGTGATAATTACTTCTGCTTTATGAACTTGTTTGAGTTGTGTGTGTGTTTGGGGGGGGGGGGGGGTATACTGGGGATGGAGCCCAGGTGTGTTATACCTTTGGACTCTACTCCCCAGCCCTTTTTTTTTTTTTTTTTTTTTTACAATTTTCTATTCTAAAACAGTCTCGCTAAATTACTACACACTGGCCTGGAACTTGTTATCCTACTGTCTCAGCCTCCCAAGTGCTGGGATTATAGGGGTGTACCACAACAGCAGGCTTTGAGCTTGAAATAAAACATAAATCACTTAGCCCATGTCCAGCTCTAAAAAAGTACTAGGTATCATTAATAGTAGTTTATTTTAATCCTGCTAAATAAATAAATCTTGTAGGTCAATTAAAGATTAGATTTCATCTAGTAGGTACTAGCTCCCCTCCTGATTTCGCAGAATGTACACACCTTGTACTTAAAGCATATGCCTTCTTGGCAAGCCTAAAGAAACTATAATTCTTTTTCATGGGCATTTATGCCTGTGGTGCACTCAGTACACCTGATTGATAGACCAGACAGACCTGAGAAGCACCTGCAAACAAGAGGCAGGAAGGCTAAGAGCAAGCTCTCTGCTCCTCGGTTACTGTTCAATAGTTAGAGAGGGGTAAGGATAACAAATTTCTCCTTAGTAACAACCAGCATCTCTACAGAGCTTCCTAGTTTGCAGGGTGCTGTTCGCATCATCGGACCCACATTTGTGGATTCCCTTTCCCTATTCTTCCTTCCTCTTGACCTCTAGTTATTTTTTTCAGTTTGCAAAAGGGGCAGTCAGAAACATCAACCAAGCCGGGCGTGGTGGTGCACGCTTATAATCCCAGCATTCGGGAGGCTGAGACCAGAGGATCTGGGTTCGCGGCCAGCCTCAGCTACCTAGTGAGGCACTCCACAACTTAGTGAGACCCGGTTTCAAAATGAAGAATAAAAAAAAAAAAAATAGGGCTAAGGGTATAGCTCGGAGGTAGAACACCCCTGAGTTCAATCCCTAGTACCGCAAAAAAAAAAAAAAAAATCAACAGAAAAGTCCATGCAAAACAGCAAGTGTGACACCAGCAGGGCCTTCGAGGTCAAACTGAAAGTAAATTCCACATGCTTGTGCTCTGCGTCTGGCCTAATCAAAAGAGGCAGGTCATGGAGCAGGCCAAGGACCTGGTGGCTCCTGGCCTTTGGGTAAACAAAAAAACTGCTAGCTGTGGTGTCTCTACATCATCCCAGGGCATAGTTCACAGCCCTTTCTCCTAGTGTTTGTCCAAGGTGGGTGGGGAGGAGGTGGAAGAAAAAATGTAAACGGCATTGGGTCTGAGAGAACCTGTCTAGATCCTTATATGGGTGTGGGAAATACACACAGCTTTTTATCTCACTTTGAGGGAATCTGGAGATCTGTTTTTGTTTGTTTGTTTGTTTGTTTGTGGTACTGGGAATTGAACCTACAGGCATTCTACCTTTGAGCTATACTCCCAGCATGACTTTATATCTTATTTGGAAACACGGTCTCGCTAGGTTGCTAAGAGTCTCACTACTTGCTGGGGCTATCCCCCAACTTGAGATCCTTCTGCCTCAGCCTCCCAATTACTGAGATTACAAGCATGTGCCACCACAGCTGGCTTGGAAATCCATTTTCAATGAGTTGTAGGCAGGGTTCTGAAAGCCAAATACAAACGGCTACCAATAGTATCTGGTCAACAGTTATTTAGGGTTGGTCTAGGACTTTAGGATTGGACCTGATAAAACCCCAGTCCCCTTTCCCTGAAGTTGGAATATTAAGAATCTGTACTTGTGTGGGCCAGGTCCTCCAAATTTGTACTGATACTGCAGTAGATTTTTCTCAAAGGACTAGGTTTCATGAATTTTTATTTGGAATCTCTCACAAAAGCTAGTTGCCTGTTCTTTTCAAGTGCTCTTCTGGTCAAGTGGACCAGAAAGAGGACAGATCTAGACAGTGTCTGGTTTGAAGACAATATAAGTGATTATTTTAGCCGACCCTGAGCAGGCACTTTGCCTGCATTGCCTGTGTTTGAAAATTGCAACAAGCCTGTAAGAAAGGCATTATGATCTATACGTAGTAGAAGAAGAATTGGAGGTGTACTGAGTTTAAATCAGTAGGACTGAAAAAAAGTGCTGTTAAGAATCAGAGGCAGTACTTGGGAGGCTGAGACCGGAGGATCCGGGTTCGCCGCCAGCCTCAGCTACTTAATGAGACCCTCCGCAACTTAGTGAGATCCTGTTTCAAAATAAAGAATAAAAAAATAGGGCCAGGGGTGTAGCTCAGAGGTAGAATGCCCCTGGGTTCAATCCTCAGTATTGCCAAAAAAAAAAAAAAAAAAAAAAAGGAATCAACTGGCCTGCCCCCAAAGGCTGGGGGCTTTCTACAGTGCCATTTTGCTGACCAGTGGTGCTATTCATCAAAGGACCCAACTCAGTGACCCCTTGTAATTGTGTAACTGTCAGGGGAATGCAAAGATCGATTAAATCAACCAATGTGGTATTCATTTGGAAGAACAGTATACTGTACTCTCATATCCCTTTGGATTTCTTTTTTTTTTTTTTTTTTTTTTTTTTTTTTTCGGTACTGGGGATTGAACTCAGGGGCATTCTACCTCCGAGCTACAGCCCCAGCCCTATTTTTTTTTTTTATTCTTTATTTTGAAACCGGGTCTCACTAAGTTGTGGAGTGCCTCTCTAGGTAGCTGAGGCTGGCCACGAATCTAGATCCTCGGGTCTCAGCCTCCCGAATGCTGGGATTACAAGCATGCGCCACCACGCCCGGCTCCCTTTGGATTTCTAATAGCTCAAATTTACCATGCTCCAAATGAAGCCTCTGATCTTCACAACCACCCTCTTTCCCATAGTCTCCTCTGTTGCTGTTTGGAAACTCCATTCTTTATTTCTCACTTCTTTATTTCATACTCCACATCTAAACCATCAACCAATACTGTAGTGTCTACTTTCAACATATATCTAGAATCAGTTGGGCATAATGATGCATGCCTGTAATTCCAGTACGTGAGAGACTGAGACAGGAGGATGGCAGGTTGGAGGCCAGCAACTTAGTGAGACCCTCAGCAAAAAATAAAAAGGGGCCGGGTGCGGTGGCACACACCTGTAATCCCAGTACTTGGGAGTCTGAGACAGGAGGATCACAAATTCATGGCCAGTTTCAGCAACTTAGATCCTTTGTAACTTCGTGAGATCCTGTTTCCAAATAAAAAATAAAATCGGTCTGGGGGTGTAGCTCAGAAGTAGAATGCCCCTGGGTTCAATCTCCAGTACCATACGGGTTCAATCTCCAGTACCATACACACACAATAAATAAAATAAAAAGGGTTAGGGGTATAGCTCAGAGGCAGAATGCCCCTGGATCAATCCCCAGTATCAAATATATGTACATATACGTATACATATACATATACATATACATTCAGACCACTTCTCCTTGCTTCCACCACTGAGTCATAAATTTAAGTGGGCAGCTCCAAATAGGATGTGTTGTTTTTGTTTCATTGTTCCTATCATGGGCTTGCCTCTCCCCCAACCCCCGGTGCTGGGGCTTAAACCCAAGGACTCTACCACTTAGCCACATTCCTAGCTCTTTTAAATTTTTATTTTAAAACTGAGTTTCACTAAATTGTCAGCCTGGCCTTGAGCTTGTAATCCTCCTGCCTCAACCTCCTGAGTAGCTGGGATTATCCCAGTACAGGCACACCTTTTTTTTTTTTTTTTTTTTTTTTTTTTTTTTGTGGTACCAAGGATTGAACACAAGGGCATTCTACCTCCAAGCTACACGCCCAGTCCTATTTTTTATTCTCTATTTTGAAACAGGGTCTCACTAAGTTGCAGAGGGCCTCACTAAGTAGCTGAGGCTGGCCGTGAGCCCGGATCCTCCAGTCTCAGCCTCCCAAGTACTGGGATTACAAGCGTGCACCACCACGCCTGGCTCCAGGCACACCTTTTTATATGAACTTCTGAGTACCCTTTTCCCCCAAATGAATATATATCTTTATAATTTTTCTCATTGCAAAAGTTACAAAAGCTAATTGAGAAATTCAAACGATACCCAAAAAGTTTAGAAATCAGAGCAAGAATTAGGAGAAGCAAGGGAGGCATGTGCATCAGGCACATAATTTAAGGGGAAGGCAAAACCTGACTAAGTCAAAATAAGCAATATGTGAATTCACTATTTCAAATGACAAAAACTAATGCAAAATATCTATGATGGACAAAATGCTAAAAAGTTTTAAATGAAGATAAGATCTGTGGGCTGGGATCAGGGTGAGACCTGTGTGGCACTTGCTCATACAAGCACAGAATCAGATCCTGTCTGTATTTAAGTTCTTTATATTTTTGCTCATTATATCGGTCAGCTTTCCATCACTATTACAAAATACCTGAGACATTCAACTTGTTATGATAAAAGGCTTATTTTGGCTTGAGCTGTGGAGGTTCTAGTCCATGATTGGTTGACTCCATTGCTTTGGTGGTGAGGCAGCTCGTTAACACAGCAGTGCCTGGAGGAACCGAGATGCTCACCCAGGCAGAGGGCAAAAAGGGAGGAAGAGGAAAAGGCCAGGGCCCCACAGTCCCCTTCTAAGGCACATCCCCAATGAGCTAAGAAGCTCTGAGTAGGCCCCAGCTCTTAAAGGTTTCACCATTCCCCAATAGTACCACTCTGGCAACCAAGACTTAACCTACGGGCCTGTGGGATGGATAATCACACACCAAACTGTAGTATCATCATAGATGTTTTTCCTGCATTAATTTGGAATTAAAAAAAAATACTGCCTTAACCTATTATTTCTTGATAACTGAGTTATTGTTGTTTTAGCAATTTCTTAAATTTTCTAAGGTGAGTATCTCAGTCATCAAACCCTAATCCCAGCCTAATCAGAATGTAAGGAGTGATTGTACCAAATATAACAGTAATAAATGACTATTACTATTTGGTGAATAGCTTTTCAAACAGCTCTCAGGGGTTGGCATGCTTTCTTTGGTACTGGGGATTGAACCCAGGGGTGCTCTACCTCTGAGCTACACCCTAAGTCCTTATTATTTTTTTATTTTTGTTTTGAAACAGGCAAAACAAAAGGTTGCTAAGAGTCTTGCTAAGTTGCTGAGGCTGGTCCTAAACTTGGTGATTTTCCTGCCTCAGCCTCCCAAGTACTGGGACTACAGGTATATGCCACCACACCAGGCTTGTATGGATTTTTGTAACCACATATCTTCCAGGGGCCACATGGCAATTCTTTTTTGTGAGCGTTAATCAACATCAACTTCTGTGTCACATGACTCTGTGCACATGCTTTTTTTTTTTTTTTTTTTTTTTGGTCTGGTCATCTTACTATTTTCTTGGGGTAAGTTTCTGGAATTGGAACCTCTGGGACAGAGTTTGTGAATGCACTGCTTTAAAAGCCAGAAATGCTGATTGGGAGTCACTGGCAAGTGAATTTAACCTCTTTACACAATATTTACAGAATTTGTAAAAATGTATTTCCTTTTCTCTGGACAGGTCCAGGAGACAAAATGTCATCAACTTTTTTGCCTTCGTCACCGGATTCTTCAGGTAAAAAGAAGCCAATCAACACATTCTTGCTTTGTGCCTAGTACAATGAGAGCCCCACAGTGGATAATGAGAGTAAAGAAAATGTTACCCAATGAGCATAAGATGTAGCATTTAGAAACTCCCCACTGACAATATTCTGTTCTACTTTTTAATTTTTAAAAACTCCTCAAATCTAGGATACATTGAATTGTCATATTTAGCTAGATTACTCTAGTTTCTTATAACATTAAACAATTAACTCAATTATTTCTCATAACAAATAACACACATTACTAAACATAGCAAAAATATGCCCTCTTCTTTCCTTTACCAGCTGTCTGTCTTCATTCTCCTGCTTCTTTACACATATGTTAGACATTAGAATTTATTAGTATACAAGAAATAATTTTGTTCTCTCTTATCAATTTGACCGAGATTGGATCATTGGCTCATACCAAGAATTTATTACAGGCAATAGATACTCTATAAGCCTCCACTTTGGAGGACAATTTGTATTTAGAATGAATGAGTTTGGCTGCCAATGACAGAAAATATAAAGCAACCATGGTTTAAACATTCTAGGAGTTTGTAACACTCAAGTAACCAAAATCTGGGCCCATATCATGGGCCCAAGCCTGTTCTTAGCCAATATGGCTGCTTCTGAGACAATGATCACACTCACATTCCTGCCAAGTAATGAGGGGAAGAGCATGGCTAGGAGTTGTACTCACCACTGCCACCCACATCCCTTTGGCCAGAACTTACCCACATGGCTATTCCTAGGTCCAAGGGAAGCTGAGTAATGTAGTCTCTTTCTGGGTGCCTACATGCGAAGATGGAATGAAGGGGTCTATTCCTATAGAAAGAAGCATGAATATTGGGGCACCACTAGTAGCCCCTGCTCCACTACCAAATTTTTAAAAAGCCCTTAGGAAGAGCCATGTTGGAAATAAGTTGCACAAATAAGCTTGCACAAATGATTAAAAGGGTACGTATACGAATATTCAATGCAGTATTGTTTGTAATAGCAAGAGACTAGATCAAGCATAATGTCTGTGCACCAAAAAATCACAAGTGAGATTAAAATGAAAGCAAAGACAGTTTTACTGGGCATACTTGAAGTTTCGTAGCAAGAAAGGGAAGGGGGACACGTAGCATGGTGTTCATAGGAGATAAAGGAGGTGTGGGCGAGCCCAGGAATGGGAAACTGAAGTGAATTGGGTGGTTATGAATTTTGCAAATACATTGACCTACTTATGCCAAGGACAGACAGGTCACTAGGGTCTTGACAATAAATTACATCTTGACAAAGTCGACATACCTTATCTCTTGTCTTTTATTGCCTGAGGTAGCCAGTGTGTTGAATCCTGCATAGAATATTGGGGTGTTTTTATTATTCATATTATTTTGTCTCATCTATATGTAGTTTTGGTGAGCATATTCTTCAGACTATAATATTGTGGAAATTTTTTTACCTTAACATGTTTTAAAATTCACTCATATTGTATGTTGTAGTTTATTCATTTTGTCTACTGTATGATATTTTCACATAGTATGGATATTCCACAGTTTATTTATTGACTCCCCTCTGAGTATTTGGGATGTTTTCAGCGTTGATGCTAAAAACAGTATTACTGATAAACATACTTGCACACATCTCATGGGATAAATGGGAGCGTTTCCCTTGTCTATCTACTAGGAATAGGATGGCTGAGTCTTACTTTAGATGAATATTCAACTTTAGATGATGACCTCAAAGTCTTTTCTAGAGCAGTTGTGCCAATCACACATCTACAAGCAGTGCGTTAGAAATCTCGTGAAATTTTACCCTCTCCCTGCACTTAGTATTGCCAAACATTTTTGCCAATCAAATGGGTGAAATTAGATCTCATTGTGGTCTTTGTTTGTATTTCTCTGTTATGGGTTGGATATAGAATGACCCCCCCCCCCCCCCCCCCAAAGCTCCTGTGTTGGCAATGCAGCAAGGTTCAGAGGTGAGGTGATTGAATCAGGGCTATAACCTCCTGTGGATAAACCCATTTTGAATAGATTTATGAAGTGGTAACTATAGTCCAGTATGGTGTGACTGGAGGGGGTAGGTCACTAGAGGGCGTGTCCTCAGGAACCATATCTGTCCTGGTCCCTTTCTTTCTCTCTCTCTCTCTCTCTCTCTCTCTCTCTCTCTCTCTCTCTGTTTTCTGGATAGCATGAGTTGAGCAGCTTTTCCTCCACCACTCCCTGTTACCACCGTTTCTACCTTAGAGTTGGCCAACTATGGACTGACCCTCTGAACCCATGAGCCAAATCAACCTTTCTTTCTCCAAATTGTTCTCATCATGTATTTTGGTCACAGCAGTTCAGAAGACTTAAACACCCTCATAACTGAAAAAAAGGTGAACAGCTCTTCAGATGTTTGTTGGCTGTTTGTGTTCCTTCTTCTGTAAAATGCTTGCTTAATAATCTTTTTCTATTTTTTTTCCACTGGGTCATTAATGCTTTTCACATTGACTTGTAGTGCAGATATGGTATGTCAACTGTGTATAGTATAAATACTTTCAGTTTTATCTTTTCACTTCATTTATAATATCTTTTCATTAACAAAGTCCTTAATCTTAATAAAATCAAATTTGTCAATATTTTCTTTAATAGTCAATATTTTAGTTTTTAAGAACTCCTTCCCTATATAATTTCTAGTGATATTAACCTATATGTTTTACTATTAGTGTTAAAGGTTTATTTTTTGACAGTTTCATCCTTATTTAATCTGTAGTTTAAATCTGCATTGTGTGAGGTGAAGATTCAGTTTCATCTTTTTTCCATTTTTCCCAACTACTTTCTTGAGCAGTATTTATTTTACAACCATTTGGCAGGAGGTGGGAGGGGTTAAAATATTCCAGTGCTGATACTCAAGACCAAGTAAGCCAGAATCTCTGGGAGAGAGGGAGCCAGAGGGGTTCTAGTGATTTGGGACCAGAACCAGTCTCTTCCTAGGCCCTCTGCCTCCTGGGAAGAACTAGAGATGTTTCTATGGGCTGTGGAGTGGGAAATGTGTCCTCAGGCCCCCTTCCCTTTCTCTGATTTGTGGTATCAACTCCAAGCTCCCAATATTCCTTGTCTCAGCTATTGTTTTTTAAAGTGAAAGTTTCTGTACCTACCCCCACTCACACCCCTACCAAGTATTAGAAGAGAGAAAGAGAAGGGAAGACTTTTTGTCATTACATACTTAACGAATACAAACAAAAAGTCCATTCAGAAATGCAATTGAATTATTTCTTTTCTTTGTTGGGTACTAGGGATTGAACCCAGGGACATTCTACCTCTGAGCTACACCCCTACACCCCCTGCTTTATTTTTTATTCCTTATTTTTGAAACAGGGTCTCACTAAGTTGCAGAAGGCCTCACTAAGTAGTTGAGGCTGGCTGTGAACCTGTGATCCTCCTGTCTCAGCTTCTTAAGTACTGGGATTACAAGCATATGCCACCATACCTGGCTATTTTTCTATTTTTAATGGTCAGCCTTCTTTTTAAATTATGTGTGCAAATTCATGGTTTTTCAGTGTATTCACAGATGTATGCAACCATCACCACAGTCAATTTTAAAACATTTTTATCGCCTTGGAAGATTATGCATCCCTTGACCATTGCCCCTCTCCCCTGTCCCCATGCCAGCCCCTGAGCAGTCATTAGCCTCCTTTCTCTCTCCATGGAGGTGCCTATTCTGGTCATTTCATAGAAATGGAATCCTACCCTATGCGGTCTTTTGTTACTAGCTTCTTTTGCTTAACACAATGTTTCCAAAGCTTATCCATGTTGTAGTATATATCGTATTTCATTTTTTTTTATGCCTGAATAATATGCCACTGTATGGATATACCACCTTTTATCATCCATCAGTTGATAGGCAGTTGGGTATTTCCATCTTTGTGCTATGATGAAAAATACTGCTCTAAACATTCAGGTACAAGACTTTATGTGGGCATATGTTTTCGTTTCTCTTGGGTCTATACCTAGCAGTGGAATTGCTGAGAAATATGGCAACTCTATGCTTAACTTTTTTTTTCTATACTGAACTTTTTGAAGAACCACCAGATTGTGTTCCAAAGTGGCTGCACCATATTACATTCCCACCCACAGTGTTCAAGGATCCAGTTTCTGTACATCCTCGCTGGCCTTTGCTAATCTCTTTGACTCTCTTTTTAAAGACCCTCTAGTTGGGACTGAGGCTCTCCCTAACGGCCGTGGTGCTGCACCTTGCTGTAGATGTGGTGGGAAGAAATAATATCTTCATAGTTCAAGATAAGATCCCCACTATTCTGCTAAGGACTTTTTATTTTATTAACTTGTTCACCATGAAGCACTAAATACTGTGCTTGGTGCCATGGGAAACAGAGGAACTCTTGCCTGGGACATCCAAGCCCCACGCCTGCCTCCAGTTCCAGCTGAGGAGAAAAGTCTAGCTGCATCCTAGCTTCTCAGAGACCCCTGAATCTCACCCACTCTACCCCGGCTGGTGGGAGCCTTAGGGTTCTGATCAGCCGAGGAAGAATAACAAGTCTGCCTGCTTCTTGTGCTCGTCCTTCCTTCCTTCCTTCCTTCCTTCCTTTCTTCTTCCTTCCTTCCTTTCTTCCTCCTTCCTTCCTTCTTTCCTTTCTCTCTTTCTTTCCTTCCTTTATTCCTTAATTTCTTATTTATTTCTTTCAGATAAAGTAAAGAATGACTCAGGCAAAAAGGACAGGTCATATAAGATCTTTTTCAAAGACCTCTTTCTTTACAAAGAAAATGAAATCGCAGCAAAGAAAAAGGTAAGGTCTTATTAAAATCCCAATCTCAATCCCAGTTGATGTTGTAATCATACCTTCTTATTCATCGCTCTTATGAATGTTTGTGGGTGAAGATACGCTGTCTGAGAGTGACACACTGCGTGTGTGCCCTACACAGTTCTGAGGAGACACTGTGAAGGTGAATGGCAGAACATCCCGCCTGCAGCAGGGACCTGCAAAGATCGCCACCTAGTGGCTAAAAACAGATGTATTACAGTCCTGTATGACAGTTGCCATATACCTGCTTCCCTGACGCCAACACCCACATTCACATTTTTACATCCCTAAAATTGGGGTCTATTTTACAGACATGGGGTAGCATACTATATCATTGATCATGCATAAAAGAGCAGTGCATCCTTACAATAAATGGCATTTTAGAGTTGGTGGACTGCAGTAACAAAGGCATGTAAAAGAAACAAAGACCCACCTTTGTTGGTGAGAAGAAAGAATACTGTGGTGGTGATGGTGGTGTGTGTAGACTTCACTGAGATAAGATGAGCTGAGTCTTCAAGAATAAGTCAAAATTTGCCGAGCTACCATGAATGAAACAATGTATGTGTCAAGGAGGGGGGAGGGAAAGGAGGAAGGGATAAAAGTGGAGGAGGGGATATTATTTTAGAATTATTTGGTATGGGCCAGGCACAGTAGTGCACACCTATAATCCCAGGAGGCTGAGACAGGGAGATCACAGGTCTGAGGCCAGCTTCAATAACTTAGTGAGACCCTGTTTCAAAATAAAAGATAAAATGGGCTGGGAGTGTAGCTCAGAGGTAGAATGCCCCTGGGTTCAATCCCCAGTACCGAAAAAAAAAAAAAAAAAGAGCAATTTGGTATAAAGCTAGATAAGTCACAAGGCCAACATACCCATTGTGCCTTGCAGAATTAATCTCACTGTGTATGGTCATAAGTTTACGCAGCCTGGTCCATGTTTCAGGAGATTTACCTCCTTCCCTCCCAGAGCTAACGTTGACTCCAGCACTTTCTTCACCCTGATTAAAATGAAGAAAATATCTAGAAATGTTTAACAAATGATTCAACTGTGTGATGTTTTTTTCTGCGTGTGTTGTATAGTTTTGTTGAACTTCACCCAAAATTAAATCGACAAGATCAGTGAAATCAGAAACTTAATTTTTAAAAAATAGCCACTGCAGAGGTGCACTTCCTTTCAAGTTTTCAATTTTGTAGAACCAGCCCTTGGAATTTCCAAGTGATTTTATTTCTTATTTGGAAACAGGGTCTCACTAGGTTGATGAGAGTCTCACAACTTGCTGAGGCTGTCCTCAAACCTACAGTCCTCCTGTGTCAGCCTCCCAAATATGATCACAGGCGTGCACAACCACGACCAGCTCTAGAATTTCCAAGTTTTACCTGTATTCTGGGCAAGATGAAAATAAAGCCAGAAAGACATTTTCCAGTTTCACATTTGGGAGATACAGTTAAGTTTATTTTATTTTATTTTTTGTACTGGAGATTAGACCCAGGGGCATTCTACCTCTAAGCTACATCCCCACCTATTTTATTTTAATAAAGGATCTTGGTACGTTGCTGAGGGGCTCCATAAATTGCTGAGGCTGGCCTTGAACCTGTGATCCTCCTGTCTCTGCCTCCTAAATACAGGCATGCGCCACCATACCTGGCTAAATAAAGGTTAACTTCTGGAACCATTTTTGCTCTGTTTTCTAAAGGAAGGAAATAAAAACTGTACACATTTCTGTCAGTGTTATTTATTGAAAATGGTACTTTTAATGTATGATCACTATCTTAATATGAGATTACCTTGTTATATTAAAAATTCTTTTATGCTTTTCTACTTGGGCAGGAAAAAATTTTGAACCGTAGCATGAAAGTCTACCAGAAGTCAACTTTTTCTTCCCGCATGAAGAGTCGGTCACACCTGGGTCAACTAGTTTTTCAACCTGACACAGGTGGCCAGTCCTTCGAAAAGTATGGGTTAGATCCAATGCTGATTCTCAGGTTGACAGAAGGTGAGACTAAATTACTCTTTACTTAGGAACATTTTTTGAATATTTACTATTCATGCCAGGTTTGGGAGCTTTTCTGGAGGTGAGAAAAACCAAGTATACTATCTTATAATGATGGAGTTGCAAGTCGAGAGGCAATCTGTTTTAATAAGGAAACATACTTTTCTAAGGAGGCTGTTACTTGTTTTCATGGCTCTCAGTCACTATCAAAATAATACATTATTAAAGTTGGCGAAGGTAGATAATATATAAAAGTAATGGCTCTGTTCATTCATACTCAGTTTTAGGTGCAAAAATATAGAAACTGTCAGGGTTTGTTTTGTGTGTGTGATTGTTGTTGTTTGTTTTTGTGGTACTAGGGATTGGACCCAGGGCTTCACACATGCAAGGTAAACACTCTGCCACTGAGTTACACCCCAGCCCTTATTTTATTTTATTTTGAGACAGGATCTCACTAAGTTTCTGAGGCTGGCCTTGAACCTATTACCCTCCTGTCTCAGCCTCCCAAATATCTGGAATTGAAGGCATGTACAAACCATGCCTTGTTTTTAAAATATAGAAACTTTCTAAGGATGGAGAATCCTTGGTTATTCAGGCCATAGAACTCAAATATTCAGAATCAGGAAACTAATTGCATTAAATAAGCTTGCCAGTTGCTGCAAAAACATACCTGGTTTTAATGACCTTTGAAGACAACACGTTCAAATACTACAAGATGATAATAATTGTTCTATGAAAGAGGGCAATGATCTGGTTATCAGATCAAGAAGTGCCTATAAATGAGATAGGAAACCATTTGAAACTAATGAAGTTAAGTGACTGACGCTAGGATGATAGTCACAAAATCTTCCTCCAAAATTAATCTTTTCCAATTTTTTAAATTAAGAATTTGTGTGTGTGTGTGTGTGTGTGTGTGTGTGTGTGTGTGTGTGTGTGGTACTGGGGTTTGAACCCAGAGGCATCCTACATTTAAGCTATACCCCCAGCCTGATTTTATTTCTTATTTAGAAACAGGGTCTCGCTAAGTTGATGCCAGTCTCACTACTGGCTGAGGCTGTCCTCAAACCTGCCATCCTCTTGTCTCAGCCTCCCAAATACAGGGATCACAGGTATGAGCCACCACACTTGGCTTAGATTAAGAATTTTAAGGGAAGGGAAGATGGACAGACAGACATATATCAAGTTCCACAGGACTTGCTGTGGAACTTAAATTTTTTTCCCCCCATCTGGCTCCCAAAGCACATGTACTTCCCAAAATTCTGAGGGAAAAAAAAAAAAAGCTTCTAAGAACAAGAAAACCACTTTGGAAATGTTTTTGAATTCAGCAATTAATGTAGGAAAAGGAAGCCATGGTAAGTGATTTAGAAAATCTTACAGATGTGTATGTAATTGCATGCAAAAGCAGCAATGACAGGTGACAAGTGGCACCGGTGACCACACCGTGAGCTCCGGGGGGCATCTAGCTTCAGTCTGTGTCTCAGAGTTCGGGACTGTCGAATGGTGAACCCAAGGTGATGAAGAGCATTTAAAATGACACGTGATATATTTTAGGAAAAGTTTTACGTGAAGCGGCTGACTTCAAAAGTCCTTGTCACTTCCATAGTTCTGAGATAACTAGGAAGTATGACTTTGCAGATGACCTGTTTCTACACCATCGCTGTTCAATGAAGATAGTACTGGTCATTTAAGAGTAAATGCAACCCAATTATAGCGGTGTGTGTTCGTTATCCTAGTACTAGGAGGATGAGACAGGTAGATCGAAGGCTCAAGGCCAGCCTCAGCAACTTAGAGACCCTGTTTCAAAATAAAAAAAATAAAAAGGGCTGAGGTTAGAACTCAGAGGTATAATGTCCCTGGGTTCAAACCCCAATCCCCCAAAATAAAATGAAATAAAAAATGTTTGAGGGAATTGAGCCTGAATCTAATCAAGTGTATCTGAGGAATGCAGCACCAGTCTAAAT
>PVLC010000383.1:92026-163002 GCA_004027655.1 Graphiurus murinus
TTCTTTTTTTTTTTTGTGGTACTGGGGATTGAACTCAGGGGCATTCTACCTCCGAGCTACACCTCCAGCCCCATTTTTTAAAATTCTTTATTTTGAAACCGAGTCTCACTAAGTTGCGGAGTGCCTCACTAGGTAGCTGAGGCTGGCCGCGAACCAGGATCCTCTGGTCTCAGCCTCCCGAATGCTGGGATTACAAGCGTGCGCCACCACGCCCGGCTTAATTTTAATTTTTAAGATAACTGTTTTTAAGACAAATGGGAAAAATTTAACCCAGACTGACTGTGAGATCACACTAAGGAATTGTTAGTTTTGCTAGGGGTGAGAGTGGTATCATACTTATAGTATACTAAGGGACTTAGGAAGGAAAATATTCCAGTGAGGGGGAAATTGAGGAGCTGTGGCCATAGATAAGGATGTCAGAATGTTAATAATGAAGTCTGTGGCTGGTACCTGGGATGACTCTCAGCTTTCATGAATGTTGGTGATTTCCATTATATAAAGTTAAGGGAGGAGAGGAAGGAATTGGGAGATACTGGGGAATGTAATTGGCCAAATGATGTTACGGGTCTTGTTGCTCATTATTCTATAGAAGTGCTTACAGGGCCTTTCTGGGCCACCTGGGCCCTCGAGTCTGGGGGGTGGCTGATGCTGCTGTGCTGTGGTGCAGGGACCCTAAACTGGAGCCTCGTGTGCATCTCACTAGGCTGGGTAGAGTGGCGCATGACTGAGAGGGACACGAGGCAGGGATCTGTGGTAGAATGCCACCTCTCTGTGGCCCTATTGTGTATAATTAGAATGCACCAATTTACAAATCTCTTTAAAAAGTATTAATAACTGTGTACTAAGCACAGATTACTCTGACATGGACTTTTTGTAATCATCATCAAAATGCGGTTAGATATTTTTGCCCCTTCTCTGCATCTGATGAAAATGGCTTCGTGAGGTTGAATTTACCCCAAGTCTCTAATTGGCTGCAGAATTTAAATCAAGGCCTGTCTGACTCCAGAACTTTCTGTTTGTTACCTCCCAATGAATATTTATTAATGACTATAATACTCACGAGGGACTCTATTATGGACCTTATAAAAGTAAATGATCATTCATGCCAATGGTGTTGTTTAAATAATAGCAGCTAATAACTAAGAGATTACCACATATTATGTAATCTATCGCCACACGACCTTCTCCTGAAGCCATTATAAAACTGAGGCTAATTTATGATTCGGTAATAAACCACTCCTAAGTTTTAGTGGTTTCCAGCCCCAGAAGTTTAATTCTCATTCACATTTCACATTTGGTGCTTTTCCTCAAGTCTCCTGCCATGGGAACAGTCCCTGTCTGGGACATTGCTGGGATCACAGTAAAGGGAGGGAGAGAGAAATGGGTGGTGGTCCCAAAGGCTTCTGCCCAGAAGCCACATTGATGACGTCTGTGTCCATTCCATGGCCAGCTCCAGTGGATGGGGAGTCATCCTCTCACAGAGAAGAGCAGCAGGTATTTAGGGACAATTATGTAATCTACCACAATTAGTAACCTCCTTGGAGAGATGAGGAAACTGAGGCAGAGCGGAGGAGGAAGGTAACCCCGTGGAGACAGAGGCCTGCTGTGCGTGCAGCCAGCCTCACTGGTCACTTGGGAAATATTATTTTATTTCTACTGCTATTTCCATGGTTGTCAAGAGATTTTATGCCATACCATGTTATGTTGGTTTTTCACAAAGCAAACATTATTGAAATGCAGCATATGTATTGTGTGAAGAAATCCCAAAGAGAAATTTTTGCTATTTTCTATTTGTTTTGCTGCATAATAAAACTAATGGCCATCTTTTCCTTGCCTGTTGTAAATTTGGTTTGTGGTCCCCCAAACCATTTTTATCTTTCATTGTTGTTACAGGGGATTGAACCCAGGGGCTTTGCTCTCTGAGCTGCAACCCCCTCCAGTCCTTTGTAGATTTATTTTATTTTGAAACAGGGTCTTGCTAAGTTGTTGAGACTAGCCTCAAACCTGTGATTCTCCTGTCTCAGCCTCCCAAGTACTGGGATTACAGGCATGTACTATCATACCTGGCTCTGAAAAACATTTTGTCTAGATTGGCCAAGCATTGAGATTTAAAGCAGTACAGTGTTATTTGGTGCAACACGGGCTTAAGAGATGAACCCCCATCTCTGCCACTTGTTAGCTGTGTGATCTGGGACAAAAATGTTGACACCTCTAGACTTTAGAGCACAGACAGATGAGACATAATAGATACTTTCCTTGGGTTGTTGATAGGATTAAGTGAAGTACTTAGAGTGTTTAATTAAGTTCCCGGGATATGATTGGACACAAAATAAATGGCAGTTACTATTATTAATTTGTTTTTTTGAGTGGTTAGGAAAAAGTATTGGAAGGTATAATTTTGTTTTTTAAAAACAAAGTCCAAATATATACTATTTGTAATCACTTTTATTAATACAACTTTTATTTCAAACAATGTCTTTGGAGGATAATAAACTAAACCCAAGTCTATTTTCATGTTCTTCACAGGTGCAGACTCAAAATTGACTGTCCATGAATTTATTAATGACCAGAGAGACAGGTTTCTACTTGAGGTAGTAAAAATAATTCCTTTCCCCCCGTAGCCAGACAGAGGGCCTCTTGCAGAGCATTCCTAAACATTTACCTAAATGTTATATCTTTCCCTTACACGTCCCCCATTTATTGACTCAACAGATTGTTTCATTTCTGTGTTCATTCACTTGGAGAATATTTATTGAGTGCTTACTATGTGCCAAGCAGTGAACAAAACAAAGACCCTTCCTCCAGAGAGCCTACATTCTAGCAACCTACCAGGAAAATTATTCTAGAGGATGTCTGGATCCAGTCGCTCCCTTTGCCCCCACTTTTCTCCCCCACAACCACAAAAGCACTTGAGAACCTCAATTTAATTCCGATTTTCCTGAGACTTTGGCAATATGGTAGGAATCAAAGCACTCTGGAAATTCAGAGAATTCTTGATTTCCAGCTTCGATCATATGCACTTATGCCTGCAGAAAGCTCCAGGTCTCTGTTGGAGTCTTTTTAAAAAAATAATAGAGGTTTATAGCCTACCATCAAAAAGCTTTAGCTAGGAGGCCATGTAAGTGAAAACACGATTATTTCGTATCACTGCATGCCTATTCATTTCCCAAACTAGAGACAGTTAAGTACTTAACAAAAGAAGAATAAGTACCAAAGGACTTATTGAATGTTGTTTGCGCCCTGGTCATCAACTATCTCATCATCTAAAGAAGATAATCTGCCTCTTTTAAAGTCTTTGACATTAATGAGTAAGTGAAAATGTGCTTAACTTTTCACAGTTTTACATCACAAATATTGGAACACAATTGCTTTTCATATACTGCCAGTGGCAATCAACAGGAAAGATCTCACATGAAGGTGTACACCCATAAATATAATTGGGTGCCTTTGTTTGTTAAATACTATTTCCTGGGTGTGATTTTGGCCTTTCTCATAAAGTCCTGCTGTCGTAATTGATGTGGAGGTAGTTTAAGGTGGTACTTGACAGATGGCTAGGACTTGGAGACATGTGTATTAAATTCACCTCCTTCCCCTTCCTTCCTTAATCTTTCTTGGCACAGCCAGTTTGGTGAAGTGTTCCAAAGTGACTTAATAGAGTCCACTTTTCAAAATGCCTTGGATGTAGCAAAAAGAATTGGCCTTGCCCAGTTGGCTCTGACCTTGACTTAGGGGTAGTATAAGGGTGACTTTAAGGTGAGGCTGGCCGCATCTGACAGTCTTAGAGTGGCCATGCCCGAAAAACCAACAGTGTGACTTAGAGTGGGGGCTTTGGTCACACTCAGAGGGCCTAGGACTAAAGACAGATCCATCATGTTATCAGTCGGTTAATCATGTCTGCCTAGTGCAGCCCCGAGGAAAACTCTTCATTGAAGCTCAGGTGAGCTTCCATGGCCAGCAATCCTCTGTGCATATTGTCCTGAAAAGATGCAGGGAGGGTAACGCATCCTGATTTCCTTCCATGGGGAGGGAACACTGGAGGCTTTGCATCTGGACACTCCCAGCCCCTGCCTGATCTGTCTCTTTCTTCAGCTAATTTTAATCTGTGGGATTTTCTTGTGGTAAATTGTACCTATGACCTTTGTTAATTATTCTTAAAAATTATCAAAACTGAGGGTGTTTGGGGGAGCTCCTTGAATTTGCAGTTGGTGTTAGAAGTGAGGGCAGTCTTGGGGACTATGCCCTCAAATAATTTTGCAGTTTGGCTAACTCTAGGTAACTTACACTGATTTTTAGAAAACTAAATTGGCTTCATGGCTTTCTTTCTCCCTTCCTTCCTTCCTTTCTTCTATTCTTCTGTTTGTTTGTGGCAGAGTTGGAACCTGAAATACCCATTTAAAATTTAAATATTAAGATATTAGGAATTTAATATTATGAACAACTTTATGCTGCAAAATTTGACAGCATAAAGTAGACAGATTCCTTGAAAGATGCAAGCTATTGAAGCTTATTCAAAAAGAAACAGATGAATTAAATAGCTTTAGGACTCTAAACAAATTGAATTTATAGGTAAAAATATCTTCAGAAACAAAATCAGGATTCAAACATTTAAAAATGAACTCATTCTACCTTTATACACATTGTTAAAGACAAATAAGAAAAGAGAATGCTTCCCCACTCATGCTATGAGGCCAGTATTACCCTGATATCAGTAAAGGGATTGGAAAAAAAAAAAAAAAAAAAAGACCTCCCAGCAACAGCTGGTCCATTTGATCAACCCCCTCCGTCTTGAAATGTTTTCTTCAGTTGGTCTCCAGCAACCACTATCTTGGTTCCTCTAGGTCACTGGCTATTGACTCCACAGAGTTTTATTTGCTAAGCCAGGCATGATGACTTGTTATCCAGTATGCCTGTTATCCCAGTATGTGGGAGGCTGAGACCGAAGGATCACAGGTTCAAGACCAGCCTCAGCAACTTAGAGAGACCATGCTTCAAAATATAAAATAAAAAAGGGCTCAGGGTGCAGCTCAGAGGTAGAATACCCCTTGGTTCAATTTTTAGTACAAGAAGAAGAAGAAGAAGAAGAAGAAGAAGAAGAAGAACAACAACAACAACAACAACAACAACAATAACAACAACAACAACAACAACAAAGCAGTTTCATTTGCTTTTGCTTCTTCTTCTTCCTCTCCCTGATCTCACACTGTGGGGACGCCCCAAGGCTCAGTCCTCACCTGTGCTATTTCTACCCTCCTCCTTCATATATACAGCTTCCACATTTATTTCTCTAGCTGGTCCTCTCGCCTGAACGCCCAGACTCCCAGATGCATCTGTGATGCATGATATTTCCAAAGAGATGTTCACTGGGCTTTTCAGGCTCAACATTTAACATTTCCTGCAATACTCTTCCTAACGACAATCTGCATCTCGTGCAATGTTTGTTCTCTACTCAAGAGGCACCAGTTCCATTTTTCCAGATGCTTTGGCCCAAATGTAGGAGTTATCCTTGACTCCTCCTCGCAGCCTGCGTCCAAGAATTTTTTTTTTTTTTTTTTTGCGGTACTGGGGATTGAACTCAGAGGCATTCTACCTCTGAGCTACACCCCCAGCCCTATCTTTTATTATTTATTTTTCTTTTTTTGCGGTACTGGGGATTGAACTCAGGGGCGTTCTACCTCCGAGCTATACCCCCAGTCCTATTTTTTATTCTTTATTTTGAAACCGAGTCTCACTAAGTTGCAGAGTGCCTCACTAGGTAGCTGAGGCTGGTAACGAACCCGGATCCTCCGGTCTCAGCCTCCCGAATGCTGGGATTACAAGCGTGCGCCACCATGCCTGGCTGTCCGAGAATATTTTTTTCAAAACATATCCACAATCAGACTGCTTTGCATGACTCCACTTTTACCACTGTAAGACAAGCCCCCGGTATCTGTCTCCAGTGTGCATCGTTGTAACGTCTAAGCTCTGGCCTCCTGCTCCTACTTCTGCTCCCCTATGGTCTCTCCTCCATGGTAATAGGATCGTGCCCCTCATCTGCTGCAGACCTTCTGCATCCAGATCGTGTCCCCAGCTCTCTCTGGGCTTCTTCCTACCACTCTCCCTCTTGCTCACTCTGTTCCCACCTTGGCAGCCCCTCACTGTTCCTGGGACGCACCACTTACTCTTTGGTCTCAAAGCCTTTCCACTAAATGCTCTTCCTTCTAGAGGGAGAATTACTCCCTCAGATACCCCCGTGGTTGGCTTCTTCCTTCCATCCAGTCTCTGTTTAATTTTCACCCTATAGGGAGAACTTTCATTTGCTACTGTATACACAATAGCAAACCTCTGCCGCTGCCTGCGCATTCAGTCTCCTCTTACCGACTCCTCCCCTACGAGGGAGGATGCTCCACAAGAGCAATTATGCTTACTTTGTTTACCACTCTGCCCCACTTAAGACCATCCTGGCACACAGTAGGCACTCTATAAATACTCCATGAATAAAGTCATGGATGAGATATTTTTGTTATAAACTTGGAGGGTCTAATTATTGGTTATAATTTTCATTTTAAATTCATGTATAATGTATGTGGCTTTGTTTATTTATACTTTTCATGTGTGACATTAAAAACTCAAGTGGATTTTTATGTCCTATACTTTAAAAAAAGGAAGATGTCAAAATTGTACTTGAGGGGTCTAAATAGGCCCCTTGGGGTCTGGTTACACACCCTGCACCCTTGGGCAGTTCTGAGGAAGGCATCACTGGCAGGGTGGGCTGAGTGTGCCTTCTCCCGTGGTCCTTCCTACCGGAGGAGAAGACTTTGTGGCTGTGCCCAGCGCAGGTTCCCAGCACCCTGCTCTTCGGAGAGATATGTAGCCATTGATATTTGTGGGCCGCAGTTATTCTGAAACAACACTGAGTCTCTTCAGAAAAGTGAGAGGAATTAGTCTCCTTTGAAGCTATCTCTCAATGTATCATGCCTTCATGAAATAAAGCTGTCGCCCCAAGATGTGGGCATACTATTTACTTCTAATACAAATGATCACTTACCGCATAATTTATTTCCCCCTTTATTATGAGACTGTTGGGATGTATCTGAAACACGTGCTAATGTTCTTGGTGTACTTTTGCTTTCAACATTCTTAGTATGCTCTGTCAACCAAAAGAAACACAATTAAGAAGTTTGAAAACCAGATGGCCACGAAGGAAAGGCAACTCAGAAAAGCAGAGAGAAAGCTGCAAGATGACGCCATAGCCTTTGAGGAGTTCCTTCGAGAAAATGACCAGAGATCCGTGGACGCTCTTAAAATGTTAATGTCCCCACTCTGCCCACATCCCCCACCCCCTTTGTTTTTTTTTTGTTTGTCTTAGTTTCTCAGAACACAACACAGCACAAACCAAATTAACAAATCTCGGTTGCTTTTTCAGTGCGGCGCAAGAAACGATAAACAAACTGCAAATGACAGCAGAGCTAAAGAAAGCAAGCATGGAGGTGCAGGCCGTGAAAAGGTGAGGCGGGCGCCATCTCTTCATCCTCACACTTCCAGCTCCCAGCACCTGGGGGCGCACACCTGTAATCACAGTACTTGGGAAGGTGAGACAGGAGGATGGCAGGTTCAAGGCCAGCCTCAGCAACTTGGCAAGACCTTGTTTCAAAATAAAAAATATATATATAGGGCTGGGGGTACAACTTGGTTTAATTCCCCCCTCAATGACCACCTCTCGTTATAACCTATTTGCACCTAGCAAGACCTATGCAGGAATAATCCTTATCAATTGATGATGTCATACATATGGATTTTTAAAATAAGTGACCTGCCCATGAAGGATTGTCCCTGCCTGGGTATCAGTACATGGCCTCTGTCTGGAAAGGTTCTCTAACCTTTAGATAGAGAAGTAAAGAAATCAGTTGAAAAGAAGCAAACCAATATTAAAAATAAACGATAAACAGTACATTATTTTCTAACCTTTATTTTATTCATTTTAAGATATATTTAACATCATATTTTAACATCTCTGAAATTGGGATTCATTTAAAAATTGCCTTACAATTATAACTGTCAGTATTTTTCATATTTACACTCTCACTTAGGAGAATCTAGCATTGCTTTTAAAAATCAAGATATATAATGAGAAAAATTACAAGAGCAGGAGTTGGGATTAATATTATCGTACCATCTGCCACTCTTTTCTTTGAGCCTGTATATTGCCTCCTATGATCAAGGAAACTCACTTCAACTAATTTTAAATATCTGCAATGCTTTTGTCACTATCCTGGGACAATAATTTCATGATCCAGGAGACACTATGGTCTTGGTATCAGATAATGCTAAAGCTTGGGTTTTTTGTGTGTTTTTTTTTTTTTTTTTTTTTTTTTTTTTTTTTTTTTTTTTTTTTTTTTTTTTTGTATGTGTGGTACTTGGAATTGAACCCAGGGGTGTTCTATCTCTGAGCTACACCCCCAGTCCTTTTTTTAAATTTTATTTTATTTTATTTTATTTATTTATTTATTTATTTATTTATTTATTTATTTATTTATTGTGGTACTGGGGATTGAACCCAGGAACACTCTATCTCTGAGCTATACCCCAGCCATTATATATATATATATTTTTTTTTAATGTGCTTTTATTAGTGCATTATCATCTCACATCATAATGTAAATCATGTTGACATTGACAGACATGAACACAGCACTTGGTGCTCCCCCCCTCCCCCCCTCCCCACTTCCCATACAGAGTACTGAGACTGACTTTGGGATTTTCACATATGTTCACACAGTTGATGTTAGTATTTCCAATAATGAACCTCAGTCTTCCTCCTCCCCTTCCCTTAGACCACTTCCCTGGCTCCACTGAGATTTCTCTTCAATTATCTGAAGTCCCTCTGGTATCCCAATTACTCCCTAGCTTGTGCATATTAAAGAAAATATATTAATTAATTAATTAATTAATTAAATTGTGGCACTAGGAATTGAACTGAGGGGCATTCTACCTCTGAGCTATACCCCCAGCCATATTTTATTTTTTATTTTGAAACAGTCTCACTAAGTTGCTGAGGGCCTTACTAAGTTGCTGAGGCAGGTCTGGAACCTGTGATCCTCCTGTTTCAGTCTCCCACATACTGGGATTACAGGCATGTGCCACCATGCCCAGCTTGGCTTCAATTCTTTACCTGCCAGAGCTTCCCTTCAGCCCCAGTGTGAGAGTGGTATTTAAGGATCAGTAAACGGCTACATCATATATATACTGGGTTCAAGTCCCAGTACCAAAAAAGAAAGGGAGAAAGAGAGAGAGAGAGGGAGGGAGGGAGGGAGGAAGAAAGAGCTGGGAGTGGTGACGCACACTTGTAATCCCAGTACTTGGGAGGTGGAGACAGGAGGATCTGGGTTCATGGCCAGCCTCAGCTACTTAGTGAGACCCTCTGCAACTTAGTGAGACCCTGTTTCAAAATAAGGAATAAAAATTAGGGCTGGGGGTGTAAGCTTGGAGGTAGAATACCTCTGGTAGAAAGAAAGAAGGAAAAGGAAAGAAAAATAAAGCTGAAGATGTTGATGTGATGTAATATCAGTAAAGGTACCGATGAGAGGCTGAATAAAGAAAGCTCAGAAAGATTAGCTCCTTTTTACCTGAGCGTTCATTTCTTATTTTAAACATTCCCCCCCGGTCCCTTCTGTAACAAGACTGTGGCACAGCAATGTGCACCTGGGGGAAAGCTTGCAGCCCAGGTATCTAGTTATGGTCAGCAAGAGTCTGAGCATCGGAGCCAGACAGAGCCAGGTTTGAGTGCTGGGTCTGTCCTGCAGTCGGTGGATGGCTTTTCTTCTTCCAAAAGTGCGGCCCTGGAGGATGAAATTATGTCAGCAGTGCATTCTGAAAATTGGCTGCACATAGTAGGACTGCATCAAGTGTTAATACCCTTTCTTCCCTTTATGTAAGTGCCAACTTCTAATTTCTCCGTGTTTAAAACTTAACACAGTATAATGTGTCCCACAGAAATCCGCAGAAAAGAACCTATCAGCCTATTCTATGTGTATCACCCAGCATGTTTCATTCAGATGACATTTCTACAGGTTTCTTTCTTCTCATCGCATATCTTATTAAAGCCCAAGATAATGAGTTTTACAAATTTTTTTTTAATATATATGCTTGTCACACAGATATCCCTAACCCTATCTTTGTTTCTTTTGAGTAGTGAAATAGCAAAAACAGAATTCCTCCTTAGGGAGTACATGAAATACGGATTTTTCCTGCTGAAATTATCTCCAAAACAGTGGCAAATTCAGCAAGCGGTAAAACGTTCACAGTCATCAAAAAGTACTACTTCCATTCTTCCAAAATTGGTAACAAGTAAGTCGTATATTCTTAATTTCAATTAAGTGAATATTCCTGCCTCTAAAGCAGGAGGCCTCAATGCCTGTTGTTTGTTCAACTAGTCAGGACGTTGAAAACAAAACCTGAGCTGGGTGTGGAGGCACGTGCTTGTAATCCCAGTACATGGGAGGCTGAGACAGGAAGATCACAGGTTCACAGCCAGATTCAGCAACCTAGTGGGGCCCTGTTTCAAAGTAAAGAATAGAAATAGGGCTGGGGGTGTAGCTCAGAGGTAGAATGTCCCTGGGTTCAATCCCCAGTACCTCTCCCCCCCCCACACACACACAGAATAAAGAAAAGAAAACCTGAACAAAGATTCCTACTATTTCAGTTATTATATATGTTGACTTTGAAACTCAGGTTAATTTCAGATATAAAACAATAAAAACATACACATGGGAAAAGAGAATATTTATTATTAGCAGATGATATAATAGTATAGAAATTCTCCCTAAAAATCTCAAAAAACTATTTGATATTATTTAAGAGCTCTGTAAAGTAAATGAACACAAAGTCAAATTATAGTTTATTTACCCTATATATTAACCTAAATAACTTTAATGATTAGAAACTGTGCAAGAAAGTTAAATGCAGGAAAACAATAATCACCTTAATGGGAATGACCTGTAGGTTTGATTAATAGAAAAGTATATCATGTTGTCAGACAAGAAGACTGGTGTTGTAAAGGTGCTGATTTTTCTGAAGTGACATATCCACTTATGGAATTTTAATTAAAATGTTACCACACATTTGTCAGGGAGTTAGATGCTGGGGTGGGGAGAGCTTCGCACAACAATTCTGAGATTCATCTAGAGAGATATACAAAAACTTTCAGACTAAGAAGGTAATGGGAGGGGGCTTACTAATCCTTTCAAATCTTGTACATCGTCGCAAGTCTCGGTAATTAGAATGGTATGGTACTGGCATTAAGAGGTCAGCTTCAATGGACCAGAAAGAGATCCCAGGAGATGAAAGAATTTAGTGAGTGATCAAAGTGGACCCACAAATCAACGTGGAAGACTTGCACTTCCAGCAGTGCTGGGTAATGAGGTCCAGACTTACCCCTGCCCCCCAAAAAAGATCTGAAAAACTGGATGAGCATAAATCGGGGAGAATTTGTCGTGCAGAGAGCTGGTTGTTAAAACACTTGCCAGCACACCACTGATGGTTGCCCCACTTGGTTCCCTAAGTCCCTCACTGTGCAAGTGCGAGTAAGTGAGATTGTTGTGCAAAGTGTTGAGCACAGTGATGATCGTCGGCCAAAGGTCCCCAGATGGTGTTGAGCAAGACAGAAAACAAATGGAAGGGAAATGGAGAATTATTTGCACTTCACAGCTTACGATTTAGTCTTCCTAGACTTTCTGTCTACCATAGAGGATGCTCAGAACCCGGTAGGTCTCTCAGTCCAGAAGCGTCAATAGCTGATGGCGGGATTTCAGGGTATGTGGGCTGATGTTGGAAGTGGTGACTCCCGAGTGCCTCGAAGGTCCATTCTCATCTCTTCTGCCCACACCAGACCAGCCCTTGCTATCTGCAGAATGTGTTTGCTGGTTACAATGTTCTGTCCCTGGCTGTTCCGACAATAACTGAACCTTCCCATTGTGACAAAGCTCTCCTTCTCAGAGATGCTTCCCCCTCTTCTTTCTCGCTCTCTCTGCCTTCTCATCTTTATTTTCCATTTCTAGGATTCTCTCAAAGTTCACATAAAAAAGAGGGCAGCGTTGATGACTCTGTGAGGACGTCGCCTTCGGATGATGCTTCTATGGGAAGAGGGAGCCAAGGTAAAGTCTAGAGGTGTGACCTCACCCCCAAAGACAAGCCAGAGGACGTGTCAGCCTCACAGTGGAGGAGGGCCTGTGAGCTCACCTGGAAAACTCTGGGGAGCCAGGAGTTCTGTCTTTTTTCTGACCTTCACACAAAACTGGAGTCATCCCTTGTCCAACTAGCACACGCCCCCAGGTCCTCCAGATGGCTCTCATTCCTCTGGTCCATGACAAGCCCCTTCCCAGGGCCCAGAAAACCAAGCCACTTGTAGGCAAATGTCTGCCATTGGCTGGTACGTTGGTCAAGTCACTCCTGGGGAAACGGAGGGAGCTCTACCAGGGCCACAGTCATCCCTGAGACATCCCTGAGAGCTCTTTCTATCCCTTTCAGGTGAGCTGGTTCCAGGTTTTGTTTGTTTTGTGTTTGGTCTTTAATACAGGGGATTGAACCCAAGGGCATTCTACCTCCAAGCCACACCCAGCAGCCCCTTTTTAAATTTTTGAAATGAAATGTTTTTGTTTTGAAATGGGGTCTCAAGAGGTTGTTGAAAGTTGCCACATTGTTGAGGCTGGTCTTCAACCGGTGGCCTCAGTTCCCACAAGATCCACTTCCAGAACTTCGGCAACTGTTTCTCCTTAGAATCAGTTGAGCTTGTGAATCCAGTTCAGGCTGACACTTGGTGACTCCTGCATCCCTTCCTCTTGCCACCAACCCACAGGCAGGTTTGGTGGTCAGGGCAAAGCTCAGCAGTGAGTTTGCCTGTCCAGAGTGACCCAGTATGAGCCTGATTGAATAGGGGAATTTATTTGGCTCATGAGGCCAGTTTAAGCCATATTCCTTTGTCTTTGGGGGGAATTTGGAGTAGGGTGTGGGGCTGGGAGCTAGAGGCCATGGATGGTGGTATCAGTGTTCTTTTCCTGTTGAAATCTTGTTACTCAGTTTTTTTTTTTTTTGTAATACGTGTTCAGGTATTGCCTTAAAAGCTAAGACGACAATTTTTAATGGTGGTGGCATCCTTCACTCATTTTTCCCCTTTTTTCTTCCTTTTTCACTCACCATATCTTCATTGGAGGCATGCAGTGTGTGTCATTTTAAGACCTGGCTTACTCTTAGATAAATAGGACATAGCTGTGCACCCCACAACTGTACACTACAATGGGCCAAGTGATAGAGCAGAGATACGAAATTGGGGTGCTGTGGGGGGAAAGCCCTGCCTGTGACCTCGGCTTGAGACAGAAGAGTCTTTATAGGTAAGGTCACATGTGGGTTTTGAAGAATGAGTATGAGCTTGCTGGGTAGAAGGCGGGAGAGTGAGGCACACTGCGGTTTCAAGACAGAATAGTGAGAGCGAATGGTTGAGAGTCATACAGGTGCTGGCACGAGGGCAGGGGAGATTTCAGGGCTAGTGGATAAAGAGACTCAGGACCAGTTTTGGCCACTTATTAGTTTTAGACCAGGGTTGAACGCAAACCTTGCCATGGGGGAGCAATTGCATACAGGTGTAGGGGGAACAAATGCATGAGTGCCTTTTACACTGCAACACATGCGCCTCTCCACAGCAGGTGATGAAGGGCACATCAGTTTTATCTTCTCCCTTCTTTTTTTTTTTTTTTTTTTTTTTTTTTTTTTGCTGCAGTACTGGGGATTGAACCCAGGGGCATTCTACCTCTCAGCTACACCCCCAGCCCTATTTTTTAATCTTTATTTTGAAACAGGGTCTCACTAAGTTGTGGAGGGCCTCACTAAGTAGCTGAGGCTGGCTGCGAACTCGGATCCTCTTGTCTCAGCTTCCCAAGTACTGGGATAACAAGAGTGTACTACCATACCTGGCTCCCTTGATTTTTAAAATAAACCTATGATTACATTCATACAACCATATAATCATATATAACATTCTTTATATATTAGGCAAAAATAGAGCCATGACCCATATTTCATAATTTATGTCCTTCTTTTTGATTTTCAGTAGTGCCTCCTGCTTCTGACAATGCACACTCCCTCCATCCTGGCCACTGTGCCTTTGATTTTATACGTATGCTTGGAGCCCAATTTTGGTAGAATAAAAGAGCTGCCTGGTAGCGCATGCTTGTAATCCCAGGACTTAGGAGGCTGAGACCAGAGGATCCAGGTTTGTGGCCAGCCTCAGCTACTTAGTGAGGCTCTCTGGAACTTAGTGAGACCCTGTTTCAAAATAAAGAATAAAAAAATAGGTGTAGCTCGGAGATAGAATGCCCCTGAGTTCAATCCCCAGTACTGCAAAACAAAACAAAACAACCCCCCCCAAAAAACTGCCTTTCTATATGATTATCTCTGATAATTATATCATGTTTTGTTTTTTTTAAAGAAGTAAAGGACATATCTGTGCAGAAAATGAATCCCTCACACCAATGACACTCACCTCTAATTGCATGTTTTTTTCTTCTTCTTCTTCTTCTTCTTTTCTTTTCCTTCTACCACCACCGATGGCATGGTCTTCACCTGGCTGTCAGGAACAGGGAGACAACACAAGAAGTCCCACCCTGAGCACAAGAAATCGTCCATGTTCAAGTACAGTAGTACAAGCTTGATTAATGCTCTTGGGAACTGGGAATGGTTTTCAGAAAAGAGCTCTTTGTAGTCTTCCCTCAAAATAGAGATCATGCTCAAAATGTTTATTGAGTGCCCTGGAGCCCCAACAATAGATAAATGACAGTCTCTGCCCTCAAGGGGTCACCATCAAGGGAGCAAGACCGGCAAGGGATAGAGTATCAGTCGCCGTACAAGGTCATGATTTCATTGGCAGGAGAAGCTGGGTGCCACAAGCATGCCAGGGTAGGACTAACCCAGGGGAGAGGTGAGCTGCTGGGCCAAGGGCAGGGTCAGTAAGTGCGCCCCAGGACAGGTGGCATCCAAGCTGCACCTGCCGAGAGAGGAGTTGATGAGCACAGAGTCGGGGCGGGGGGGGGGGGGGCGCTTTCTGGCTCAGAGGTGACAGGTTTTGGATCAGTTCAGAATGGACCAGCCACCAGGTGAAAGGGTGGAAGGCTCGATGGGTAGATGGAGCACGTAAGTGGGGGTGCCTAAGGAGTCTGTGCTTTGTCCCAAGGGCTCTGCTTCAGAAAGCATTCTCACTACTGTTACCCAAATACCTGACGACCACAACTTAGAGGAAGGGAGGTTTATTTGCTTACAGTTCTAGAGAATTCAGTCTGTGTATATATAGTCTATTTTATGCCAGCTGCCAAGCAGGAGCCGGGGCTGCAGGTACTTAGGACATGATGATGGGGAACAGAGAGAGGGAGGGAGAAAGCAAAAGGTCAGACACACACACATACACACACACACACACACGCATTCCCCCCCCACACACACACTGTACCTGGCCATGCGCCTAGAGACCCACCTCTGAATTTGGCTGTCTCCAGAGCATGAGATCCAGGGGACATTTTACATCCAACTATAACACCCTAGGAAGCCACTAAGGGTTTTAAGCAAGTATATGGCAAAGCTCCAGCCAGATTTGCATTTTAGAAAGATGGCTGTGGTGGTATTGTAGAGAATGAAATGATGAGGGACAGAGCTAGAGGTAAAGGGGCTATTAGGAGCCTGTTGGCGTCATTTAGATAAGAAATTGAACTGCCTAGGCCAGAAAGATAGTGTCTGCAGGAGAGAAGAAAGGAAAGCGAAGCGACACACGGAGGAAGTGGCACTGATGGGACATTGAAAGGCTTGTGCAAAGATTGAGGGGCGTGGGTAGAAAGGGAGCAGGGGAGGTCGGCTCCCAAATTCCCAGCGTGGCTGCGGGTGCCCATCTTGCTGTTCAGTGACACAGGCAGCACAGTAGGAGGCGCAGGCCCCAAGAGGAAGAGGAGGAATGTGACTGGGGAGGCTGGTTATAGTCCCCTGTGGACCAGTCAGGTAGATATTGACTTCCAGTTGGAGGATGGACACCGAAGTCTAGGACACAAGAAAACGAGATTGCGATGTGGGAGACATCCCTGCATTGAGCTGTGCTGGGATATCTGAGAGAGGATGAGGTCACCCCAAAAGAATGAGTTGACTAAGAGGAGAAGAAAGCTGAGGATCAACAGATATTTATGTAGAAGAGGCACCCACAAAGGTCACCAGAGTTTCGGGAAAGTGGGAAGAGTTTGGTTAGAAAGTGGTGGTGTTGGAGTATTTGGGAACAAAGAAAGCGAAGCCCGACAGCAGGAAATAGGATTTATTCAGGAATAAAACCTGGAAGGAGACAACTGACCAGGGAGAGAGCCCACGAGAGTCAGAAGTCCACCTCCTTACAGACTTGGGCCTTTTATGGGGCAAGGAAGTGGGGGGGGGGTGTTATAGGAGTAGTTATGTAAGCCACTGGTTGGTGGGCTAGTGAACAGGTCATCTCGGGCCAGGGGGCATTTTCTTTCTTTGTTCCTTTGCTCTTGTCCCTCCTCTGGCATGACCTCATGGCCAGACCTCACAGTGCCCACACAGGTGCCACTGAACACAAGAGAAGAAGGAAGGGGTGGATGGTGGTATCACGATCCAGGTGATATCTCAGGGGTAATATATCCACCACGCCCGGGCTTAGAATCTGCTCTTATAAAGACAAATATTAACCCAGCATGGTGGTGCACACCTGTAATCCTAGTACTTGGGAGGCTGAGACAGAAGAATCATAGCCTCAGCAATTTAGCAAGGCCCTCTGCAACTTAGTGAGACCCTGTGTCAAAATAAAAAATAAAAAGGGCTGGGGATAGAACACACACACACACACACACACACACACACACACACACACACACGACAAATACTGTCTCATGGATATTCAGAAGACTGTGGTTCAAACTTTGTTTTGAGTACCAGAGTACACGTTTCAAAATTATTATTTCAAAATCATATGTTGACCCTATTTGAGATTGAAAAAACAGATACAGTAATATAGGTGGTTATGTGTTTCTTTAAAAAAAATTACTTCATAGATGCACCTCAAATAATTGGTATCACATGCTGTGGCCCCTCCAGGGGGTCTCACTGCATATGTGAGCCTCATCTGGAATTGAATCCAGGGAAGGTCTTTTCATATTCCTGGAAACCATTTATTTCTCTAAAAGGCTAAACAGGCTACTGAAAGGAAGTATATTAGGGTTTAGTTCCAAAGACAATTTAGAATCAAAAGCAAATCTGTCAGTGGAACATGGCTCAGAAAACAGACACATTCTTTTTTCCTTTGACAGCCGGCCTGAAAGCATCGGTTCCGAAGACAGTCTGGAATTCTTTCTAGATGAAGACATAGACTTTGATTTGGTAACCAGATTCTATTTTTTCACTTAAATGTTGTGTGTGGTGAAACATATAGCTGTTTATTTCTTCTTCTGAAATTAAAGTGTTCTATTCCAAACATTCCACAAACTTCCCAGAAGGAAATAAGGTTTCAATACTGTTCTCCAATTGGAAATACACCTCAGCTTTTTCATAAGCAATAAATGTCTGTCAGAAAGCTACACTATAATCATATTTTCCAAAATTTTAAGAATGAGCCTGGCTGGGCGTGGTGGCGCACGCTTGTAATCCCAGCATTCGGGAGGCTGAGACCAGAGGATCCGGGTTCGCGGTCAGCCTCAGCTGCTTAGTAAGGCACTCCACAACTTAGTGAGACTTGGTTTCAAAATAAAGAATAAAAAATAGGGCTGGGGGTATAGCTCGGAGGTAGAATGCCCCTGAGTTCAATCCCCAGTACCGCAAAAAAAAAAAAAAAAAAAAGAAAGCAACAATGTGGGGGAGATCTATAATCTACAACCTTCCTGTGAAATTGCTACTTTCTGATTGCTTATCATTTTATTGGTGCTTGATATGTATGGAGAGCTGAACTACAAGATAATAGGACTTCAAAACACTCTTGCTGAAAATTTGATTTTGAGTTTAGCTCACATTAAATAAACATAGAAACATAAGAGAAATAAAAAATGCCGTCCATTATGATATGTAACAAATTTTACTTAAGTCATCCTTTTCTTTAAATTGTGTTAAACCACATAACAAAACTTGCCATCTTAACTATTTTTAAGTGTACAGTAATGTTAACTATACACACATTTTTGTGCCACAGAACTCTAGAACGTCTTCATCTTGCAAAACTGAAACTTCATACCCAGTGAATACCTCCCCTTTCCACCCTCCCTCAGCCCCTGACAACCATCATTCTACTCTCTAAGAGACTAGCTACTTTAGATAGCTCATATGAGTGGAATCATATAGTATGTGTCTTTTCGTGACAGTCTATTTCACTTAGCATAATGTCTCCAAAGTTCATCCATATTGTAGCATAGAATAGGCTCTCTCTCTCTCTCTCTCTCTCTCTTTCTCTCTCTCTCTCTCTCTCTCTCTCTCTCTCTCTCTCTCTCTCTCTTTCATTTTTCTTCTTTTTCTTGGTGTGGTACTGGGGATCGAGCCCAGGGACATTCCTACCTCTGAGATACACCCCCAGCCCTAACCTATATTTTTGTTTTGAAACAGGGTCTCACTAAGCTGCAGATGGGCTAAGTTGCTGAGGCTGGTCTCAAACCTGCAAGCCAAGTCTCAGCCTCCCAAGTATCCCTGAATAATGTTCCATTTTATGTGTATACCATGCTTTCTTTATCCATTCATCCATCAACATTTAGTTTGCTTCCACTTCTTGGCTATTATTAAAAAAAATGATGAACATAGGTGTGCAAAAATCCAAGTCATCTTTGAAAAAAAAAAAAAAACTTCTTACTTTTTTTTTTTCTTTTTCGTACTGGAGATTGAACTCAGGGGATTCTACCTCCGAGCTATACCCCCAGCCCTATTTTTTATTCTTTATTTTGAAACAGGGTCTCACTAAGTTGCGGAGTACCTCACTAGGTAGCTGAGGCTGGCCAAGAACCCGGATCCTCTGGTCTCAGCCTCCCAAATGCTGGGATTACAAGCGTGCACCACCACGCCCAGCCAGGCTCATTCTTAAAATTTTGGAAAATATGATTATAGTGTAGGGAGAGAGTGGCCTTCACTTAGCCTCCTGTCTTCTTCTATCCCTTCTTCTTTACCTTTCCCTTTTCTTGTCTTTGCCTCTTCTTCTACTATATCACTTCCTTCTCTTTTCCTGTTTTTTTCCTTTCTCCCTTCTCCTTTCCCTGAAATCTCTCATCCCCCTTTCGCTCTCCCCAGTATCCCAAATGCCCTCTTCCTGAGATCTAGCTCTCACTTGGAAATAGGTGAGGAGTCTATGCAATTCTCCACCCGTGTCTCCCTTGCAGTCAGACATTGCTCTAGTTTGGCTCTTGAATGTCCCTCAAAGCCCGTGTGTTGAAGGCTGGTCTCCAGCTTGAGGAGCTTTTGGGACATGGTGGGACCTTTAAGAGACGGGCCGAGAGGAAGAAATTCAGGTCATGTGCGTAAGCGAATTACATTCTTCATTACTGACTGATTAGGAGCCAGAGATTTACTTCAAGGAACCAGAAGAGTTACTTCAAGTCCTCACAGAGCTGGAAGAACAGAACCTTACCTTGGTCCAATATTCCCAAGATGTAGATGAAAATCTTGAAGATGTAAACAAAAGAGAAAGAGTTATACAGGATAAGATGTAAGTCACCATGAACAAGTAGATTTATTCTATTATGCAATTTCTGACCAAAGGCTGGGTCCAACATTTCATAATGATGCTTCCTCCTGGTCTCTTGGGATTTACGCTGGGATTTTTATTAATAGTAGTTCACATTGTGGGCATAAAAGGTGAAAGTTATATTTACACAGAAGAGTCTGGCTTTTGTTTAATTTTGTCTCTACTTCTTTTCACTTGCCCAAATACTTTCCTAGCTAAGAATAATAAAACAGTTTAGAAGATTAAAAAGAATTAAAATGATACCTACTGCTTTAAATTTTGCATGGTATAGTTTTCACCCTATCACCTGGCTAGTTTTCCTTATTCAAATCATTCATTGGATGCTAATGGATGCATTTCCCTAGGCTGTGAGTCAGCAAAATAATTTCCTGTGATGTCATTTTATAATGTTCTTATCTATATATCACAGCTATGATAGGAGAGATGTGTCAGGGGAAGGAGGCTGGATGTGATAACTCACAAAGTTCCTCCTTATTTGAAAAAGAGCTTCAAGCCATACCAAATAGATCTTTATATCTACCATTATAAAAATGTGTAGACCCTTTTTGTGGACAGTCCTCTGGGCCAGAAGACAGCAAACTTTTTAAATAACAGGTCACACTACATTTAACTTCAGAGCCGATTCATTTGTCCAGGAAGTTAGAACCTAAGAATCACTATCTCCCAGCCACCCTTACTGCTGTGTCTTTTTTGGGATCCTTGTCTTTCTCAATCCTCCCAGCATGCATTGCCCCCCTCCGCCTCCCACATCTCCCCCATAAGACCTTTCAGGGTGTGGTGGGTGGGAACAGGCAGGAAAGGAGGATCTAGATCAGAGTCTTCCTCTAGGGGATCTTTATTAGAATCTCGGGGTGAGGAAGTCAGGGGTTCCTCAGACATTCTGACAATCAGCCAGATTTGACAACACAGATCACCCCATAACTTGTATTCCTGGCATCTTAGCTCTGCTGCTATTTTGGAGACCCAAGGCGGGGGAAAATGTCTTCAGGTGGGAGTTAGAAGCAGCACTTGAGCACTTCTTTTCCCCACTATAACTTAAGTTGTATGTCCTTGAGCAACATCTTCAAACAGGACTCCTTTCTGGCTCACTAGACGCAGGGTTTTGATACAGGATCCAGAGAGTGTGGAAGTGCCTGACTGATGGTCATTTCACCTTCACCAAACTACAAGTTGTGGAGCAGGGTCTCTTTCTTCTTTTGCAACAGAAATAGCAACATCGAGTTCCTGCTGGAGCACAAGGAAATGCTCAAGGCTAACTGTATGAGAGAAGAGGAGAAGGCTGCGGAACTGGAATTGAGGTCCAGGCTCTTCAGTTTTGGAGAGTTTAATTCAGATGCTCAGGTAATCGGTCTTTGCCTATAATGACTTTATTTTAGCTCATGATAATAATAATTTGCCTTTCCTATTATCAAGGATTCTAATGGGGGAAAACTAACTCCAAGTCCCAGGTGGATGACAGGTGGAAAACCAGCCTGAAATTATCTTGCTAGTATTTAATAGTCAATTTACTAGCTAGGAATCATTCCACTTGGCATTGAGCTTCACTAAAAATGTTGCTCTAAGCTGGGCCTGGTGGCACACACCTGTAATCCCAGCACTTGAGAGGCTGAGACAGGAGGATCCCAGGTTCGAGGTCAGTCTTAGCAACTCAGCGAGACCCTCAGCAACTTTTCAAGACCCTATTTCAAAATAAAAAAGGACTGGGGGTATAGCTCAGAGGTAGAATGCCCCTGGGTTTAATCCCCAGTGCCACCCCCTTGAATGCTGCTCTAATTATTACAAACTATGATATTGAAGTTTCCCCTATAAATACATTCCTTATGTCCAAGCATATACAGAAGAAAGCAGTTCACTGCCTGTGACTATTTCGGTGGCAATTCAAGGAGCAAGTATCTAACAAAGGAAACAGTAAATAAACATAATTAACATGACTCAACACTGAATGGAAATATGTTAAACACTGTCTGTAATAGATTTTAGCTTCTTTGGTCCTGAATCGATAAGCTCATTATCACAGAACCTGCAGCACACACTAGTCCATTTATTTATTGACAAGTTCATCTCTCCCAAATGACTGTGAGTCCCCAAGTGCAGAGATTATCTTATTCTTCTTAGTTAGCTCAGTTTAGTGTCCCTATACTATAGTCAGTGCTCAATAAATGTTTGTTGAATGAATGACTGTTAGCTTTTAGACCCAGAATAAACTCCATCTAATACTGGTTTTCTTGTAAAAACTTCCAGTGAAATAAAAATTCACTGTGGGGCTAATATCACATTTAGTTTATGAACCTGATTTGTCTGAGTTAGATTTGGGGAACTGCATCAGAAAAAGGTGAGTGTCCTCCCCTCCCCACAGGTGGGCAGGGTTACAAAAGGCAAAAGCTATCTAAGGGGAGGTAACAGGGGCTGGGGTGGCGGCTTGCTAGAGTAAGTTGTGTAATGTTGGGCATATTCATTCATCATTCAGCTTATCATTGTTGTCGTATTAGCCATTTTTAATGTGGTAAAATAAACATAAAATTTACCATGTAACCATTTTAAGTGTGCAAGCCAATATCATTTGAGTACATTTGCCATATTGTATAACCTCACTATTTATTTCTAGAATGTTTTCAACATAAAATTTAACATCCTAACCATATTTATTTCTTTGTTTGTTTACTTATTTATTGGTACTGAGGATTGACCCCAGGGGCATTTTACCTCTGAGCTACACCCCAGTCCTTCCTTTATATTTTTTGAAACAAGGTCTTGTTAGGTTGCTGAGGCTGTCCTCAAACCTGCACTCCTACTGTCTCAGCTCCCCAAATACAGGGATTACAAGCATGCACCACCACGCATGGCTACATCCTAACCATTTTTAAATGGACAATTTGATAGTATTAAGGACATTCCCATTGTTTTGATACCAATCTCCAAAAATCTTTCAAAAGAAAAACTTGTAAAAGTGAAACTCTTTATTCATTGAACACTAATTCCCCATTCCTCCCTCCCCTAGTTCCTGGCAATACCACTTTCTATTTACTGTCTGTAGGAATCTGACTATTCTAGGGACCTAATGTAAGTAGAATTGTGCAGTATTTAATGTCTTCAAGGCTCATCCAGTTGTAGCATGTATCAGTACTGCATTTCCTTTCAAGGCTGAACAATAATCCATTGTACCTACCATATTTTGTTTACCCATTCATCTGTTGATAGACACTTGGGTCATTTTCATTCTCCAACTCTGTTTTAAATAACTCTGAGGCTGACATGCCAAAAGTCAGATAAATAGGTCATATCTACCCCACCCCAACAAAGCCCCTCTCATCCAAGTTTAGGGCAACTATGAAAAAATGATGGTGTTTTCAATACTTTTAAACATTGAGGCAACCAGATCCCTAAATAGAGAAGGAATTGATCTGAAAAAATTAAAGATTATCCATGAGCCAGGCATGGTGGCGCACGCTTGTAATCCCAGTACTTGAGAGGCTCAGACAGGAGGATCGAAGGTTTCCGGCCAGCCTCAGCTACTTAGTGAGGCTCTCAGCAACTTAGTGAGATCGTGTTTCAGAATAAAGAAAAAAAAAAAAAAATAGGGCTGGGGGTGTAGCTCAGAGGAAGAATGCCCAAGTCTAATACCCAGTACTGTTAAAAAAAAAAAAAAAAAAAAAAAAAAAAAAAAAAAAAAAAAAAAAAAAAAAAAAAAAAAAAAAAAAAAAAAAACTATCCATAGAATTTGGGGTCACAAGTCACAAGTATAAGTTTGACATTCATGTCAAATTTCTATGTACATGCTGGAGAATGAAGCTAATAACCACAGTCTCCCAGAAACATGAAGTGTGGGGTGGGGAAGTTGGAAGGGAAAAATATTCTTTCCTTAGAATCTTCCTGCTTCCCGAGCCCTATTCTTTCAATTCTCAAAATGTACACAACATAATCCTTTATTAGTAAACAATTACAGTACCATCTAAATTTTTTTCCAAGCCAGGCACATACCCATAATCCCAGTAATTTGGAAAACTGAGGCAGGAGAATCACACGTTTCAGGCCAGCCTGGGCAATTTAGCACGACCCTATCTCAAGATAAACATAAGGGCTGGGGATGTAGCTCAGTGACAGAGCTCTTGACTAGCATTTTCAAGGCCCTAGGTTCAATCCCCAGCACTGCCAAAAGTTATATATCAAGCTTTTTTTCTAGCTGGAGAAGGTATAAGTGATGCACCTAATTTTGGCATTCATAAATTATCAAGCCAGGTGTGGTAGCACATTCCTGTAATCCCAGTTCCTGGAAGGCTGAGACAGGAGGGTTGCAGGTTTGAGGCCAGCCTCAGCAATTTAGCAAAACACTGTTTCAAAATAAAATAATAAATAAATAGGGCTGGGGGTGTTGCTCAGAGGTAGAATGGCCCTGGGTTCAATCCCCAGCACTCAAAAAAAAAAAAAAAAAAAAAATCATAGCTATTTTGGAGCTATAACTGTAAAATGAGTATTTTATTCTTTCAACTTCTAAATGTATTTAATCCCCTTGATTCAGGATTCCACTTTTAAAATAAAATTTAATTTCAAGTATAATGTAACATTGAAAAGTACATAAATCTTAAGTGTGCCTCTCAAGGAACTTTCTCAGGTGAACACATCCATGTGCCACCCTTTAGGACCCCAAAGAATAGAATGTCCCCAGCCACCTCAGAAACCTTCCACATTCCCCTTCTAGTCTCCACCATCGCTCAAAAGTGATCACTGTCCTGAATGCTGGTTAATTTCCCAGATTCTGAACTCTATAGAAATAGAATCCTGTAATCTCCCTCCTCTCACCTCTCCTCCTTTCTCTCACCTTTGTCTGTGAGGTGCATCCATCTTGTTTTTCATTGAACACAAAATGGACCATGCTGCAGAACTTGTCCATCTCTGGTATTATTCTTTTGAACAAGAAGCTGGTCGAGTTCAACTGGGAGCGTCGTGTAGTTAGCACACAGCAGAATGACACGGATTAGAATTATAGAAAGCTGGGGCTGGAGGGCACCTGTGATGCTATCTAGTCAGCTCCCCCTCCCTTCCAGTTGTTTCTGATGATTCCCCCCAAATGCTGCTCTGGTCCTATGGCCTCCCCTTGGCTGTAGGAAGGAATCTGTCACTCTCCTCCTGGTAGTCTTCCATAGTTCTACCCACTCCCCCCCTCCAGCACTCCCACCCTGGCAGCTCCTCTTCCAAGGTGCTCTGGGCTGGGCCTGCCATCTGGTGGCATGTCCAGGGATCTGGTTCAGTCATCAGTTGGTCTCTGCTTTGTGTTTTTTGCTCTGTTGGGCCAGGCCCTCAGTCTCCTTTTCATACATAAATTATCTTCCTTAATCTTATTCCCTTTTCTTATTTTCTAATGATGTTCTTAAGACTTTTTTCTTCTTTCCTGTTTGATAACGAGACTTTTTTTTTTTTGGTGGGGAGTGTCGACATCTTGAAAGGCCATTGCTGATGTCTCTAAAGCTCGTTCTAAGTGTTTCAGGGGTCTCTTTCAGAAATTTCCATTAACTATTAGCCATTCTCATATTAAAGTTGTTTTTTCTCAAGACAAGTATTCAGTATATAAAGTATGTATTTTTTGCTCTGAGTTACATTGCAGCAAGATTGTTTTTTCATATGTAATAGACAGTAGGTTAGCCCCTGATGGGCTTTTTCCTTTTATATTTGTCTGTATATGTCTCCAAGGTTTCTAAAAGGAATGTGCTGTTATATAAACAGGAAACATTAGTTTTATATTAAGGTTTATTTCTCCAAGTTTCCAAAAGGGTCATGTTTTTAATATAAATAGGAAATACACGTCTTTAGAGAGAGAGAGAGAGAGAGAGGAAGGAGCTTTATGGTAAGCAGGATCATCAGAGGGCTTGTTAAACTAGGAGGTGGGAGAGATGAGCTTCTGGAAGTCTACTCATGGTATCAGGTTTTAGCTTTAATTAAATGCCGGTGGCTCCACAGGGAGTTTGTGGTTCCAGTAGGGGTTTCCCATGGTTCTAGACGTGTGCTCTTTTTTCTTGGCTTTATGGTGATTCTCATCTTCTTGAGCAGAAGCAGGAATGGAGGCAGGATGCTTCCCAGAAAGCGGTTTTCCTTGCCCAGACGTTTCTTGAGGTCCTCTTAACTTCGAATACCAAGTCCACAGAGAAACAGGACAATTCTCCGCTCCCATTCCAAGTTACCCACCAGCTCAAGAGTCTCCACCAACAATTAAAACGGCGCACTGTTGAGGTACAGGGATCAGCAAAGTTTGGCCTAAGCTTCTGTTTACATTAGAATATGTCAAAACCTTCCCAATGGAAAGCATGACAATGAACCTCCTATAAAGCCTCTGGTAGGCCATCCTGCGAATCTGCTTGTAAACGTTTTTCTCTGAGAATGCATTTATTCATTCATTCATCAAACATATATTCAACATATAGTTACATTAAGGCACTGTTTTAGATACAAGAATAAGCATAAGAAGTAGCTCCTGCCCTCTGAGTGCTTAGTCTAGATGAGGCATGCATGCAAACAGCTCACACAGAATAATTACAGATTTAGCAATTAGAAGAATAAACACAAAAAGGGGCTCACATATTATGCCATGAGTGGCACAAAAAATTTTTAACTTTTTATAATAAGCTAAGTGTTTTGAGAAAATAATCCAAGGTGTTAACTGTGATAACGATCCACCTACTTATTATGATATAAATACCTCTGCTGCGTTTTATCACTGGTCTATGCCATATTAAAGTTTTTCTTTTGAAAAAGAAACATTTAAGGGGCTGGGAATATAGCTCAGTACTGGAGTATGTGCTTAGCATGCAATGATGCCCTGGGTTCAATCCCCAACACCAAAAAGTGGAAGGAGGGAGAGACAGAGGGAGGGACAGAAACATCTAACAGCAGAATATAAAGAATTTTTATTGTAATATAGCAAAATGGAATTTTCCATTTATTGGATAAGCAACCAAACAGAAATACTCTTTCTTTTCTGTTCTCAATCTCAGGAAAAACTGATTGAGTCACTTAGTAAGAAAATCAATCAAGTGTATAAAGTCTGCATTGGAGATGCTGAGGTCGGCAGCATGAACCCGGTTCAGAAGCTGGTCAAAGTTGAGTCCCGCCTGGTGGAGCTGAGTGACCTCATTGAATCCATCCCCAAAGAAAACGTGGATGCAATTGAGAGGATAAAACAGAAGGAGCGGCGGCAAAAGTACAGTCACTGTTTCTTAACTATAGTCAATGACTTAACAAGTGGCTGCTTTTGCTTAGAGTCCACATTTAGCGAAAATCTTATATGGCAAGGACGGCCGCAGAGATGCAGTCCAGGGGTCAAAGCCAGCCTTCAGCGCTGCACTCTTCATAGAACTTTTATTAAGTGTGTGTGGGGGGGCACTTTCATCTAAATAGTCACCTAAATGTGTTGTTATTACCAATGGGAATGAGCACTGTGAAGAAGCCAGGTGAACAAGGTTTAGCAGGGGCAAAGGACCTAGTTTGGGTTGGGCAAGGGCGTCTTAGCATGGAAACATGACTCTTTATGGTGAACACAGTCGTCTGAACATTTTTGAAGAGCTGCCATGTTGAAGAACTGTGCTTGCGAGGGATCCGGGCATAGAGTTAGGAGCCCTTCGCTGAAAAACCACAGGGAGACGGTCTAGGAAAGAGCGTCTTGAAAGTCGGAGTCCCACAATCGGGGTTTTCCTCAGTGCCTAACAGCCAACATCTACCAAGCACTTCCACATTAACTCATTTATTCCTCAAGAAAACTTCACGAAGATCATCACCCGAAACCCACCCCACGCCTCACTGGGGCTTCCGAATGCATTGATTTATAAATTTATACACCGAGTTAAATAAGGACTTCAATGTCCACACTGTTATAGACAACATTATCAATACAACACGACTGCTAGTACAATGTGGCATGTAGGGAATGTTTATAAGTGAATAATGTTCATATTGTCTCAAAAAGTACAGAGCCCTGTAGCTGTGGTCATATACACGAAGCTGCCTGCCAGGTTCAACTGTCTACAACTTTGCCACCTTAGGCAGGCAGCATAACCTGTCCAATCTATTTCTTTACCTGTCAAGTGGCAGTAACAATGGTACTTGTTTCATAGGATTGATATGAGTATTAGATAATCCATGTAAAAACACTAAGCATGCTTGGGATATAGTATATTCTTGAATATTAGCCATTAATATTATTTTGTCACTGTTTACATTACTGGTGCTTGGGTGATACTGTTTCTCCCACAAGATACTAAGGGGATCCTGATGGAATCTTACTGAGTATAAAGCAAACTAAGATGATCCCATTATGACTAATGATGGACAGCATTTGCATGTTCTTTACAGTAGCAAATATATTTTCTTCAAAGTGCAATTACAACTTGTTTTTGGCAATGACACACAAATCTAATCTCAATTATTTTCATTCTATTAAAAGAAAAATTTTCAGCCAGACATGATGGTGCACGCCTGTAATCCCAGTACTTGGGAAGCTGAGACAGGAGGATAGCAGGTTTGAGGATAGCCTCAGCAACTTAGTGAGACTCAGCAACCTAGCAAGACTGTTTCAAAAACAAAAAATAACAAAGGCTAGGTATGTAGCTTGGAGGTAGAATGCCAAAGTTCAATCTCCAGTACCATAAAAAAGAAAAGAATTTTTCTCCATAGTCTGGAGGCACCCAACGTAATACCTAATTTTATATCCAAAGTGTGCTATAAATGTTATTCCCATCCTCTAGTATATTATCTTACACTTAAGATATAATCATATGAATCCAGGAAATAGCTAACATTTCTCTTTTTGTGTGGGGGGGGTACTGGGATTGAGCTCAGGGCCATTCTACCTCTGAGCTACACCCTCAGCCTTATTTTATTTTTATTTTGAGACATGGTCTCATTAGGTTGATGAATCTCACTACTTGCTGAGGCTGGCTTTGAACCTGTGATCCTCCTGTCTCAGTCTCCCAAGTACTGGGATGAGCAGTGTGCACTACCATGCCCGGTTCTAGCTATCACTTCTTGGAGTGCCTATTCTGCACCAAGCCTTCTACCAGACAATTTGCTTAATTTTACTCACAAGAACCCTAAAACGAGTAAGACAAATAGCATTTTATTAGTCTAAAATCAAGGATATCATCCAAGATGAACTGGAAAGTATAGTTTTGGGTAACACATTGAGCTATATATTTGTGATTTGTGTACTTTTCTGTACGTATGCTATACTTCAAAAGGTTTTAAAAGGTGGGGGTGGGGATACCTAGAAGTTAATTTAAATAGCTGATGTATAGAAAGTGCTAAAATATAAGTGGAGTGAGGAGAAAGCTTGGTCTTAGCCGGGCGTGGTGGTGCACGCTTGTAATCCCAGCATTTGGGAGGCTGAGAACGGAGGATTGGGGTTCGAGGCCAGCCTCAGCTACCTAGTGAGGCACTCAACTTAGTGAGACCCGGTTTCAAAATAAAGAATAAAAAATAGGGCTGGGGGTGTAGCTTGGAGGTAGAATGCCCCTGAGTTCAATCCCCAGTGCCTCAAAAAAAAAAAGAAAGAAAGCTTGGTCTCAGACTAAGATCTGGGTGGCTTTTACTTGTTCCGTAATGTTGAAATGGAATTTCTTCCCATTTCAAAACAGGATTTCCAATTGAAACTTGCCTGAATTATTAAAAAGCATTGTTATAGGAAGTTTTTTATTTAGATAGTTCATTACCAAATAGTAACGTTGTAGATCTTTTTTACTTTCTATGCATTTTAGAAGAATTTATGAGAATGTTCCTCCCCTCCCGTGACAGGTTGCGTGAAGAGAAAATGAGAGAAAAACAAAAACACCAGGAGGAAAGGCTAAAAGCTGCTCTGGAAAGAGCAGTAGCACAGCCAAAGAAAAAGGTTTGTGTTTTGTTATCAACGGGCCCAGCCACATCAGTGTGTGAATACCTCATTCTTCTAAATTATCCAGGTTGAACTTCAGTGGATTGATTTTTCTTGCTCACAGCTTCACTTTCCTGGGCTCCCTCTAGTTCCTTGTTAACTTTCAAAATAATTCAAATTACTAGGGCTACAGTTCTCCACTAGACTCACTTTTTGCTAAAACCCTCTTCTCTCTCATTTCATTAGCTCTAAGTACATGAAACCAGATTTTAAAAATATCTTTGAATAGGTACTACAAGCATATGGTTCACAGGTCAAAGATACTATTCAGCGAATTTAGTCTGCTTTAGTTTCCCTCACTGGAGGCAACCACTGTTTTTTCTACTTCCTTATGAAAACAAACTATCTAGTATTTTTCTCACAAAATGGTTGCTATGAATCTTGCATGCTTGTGTGTGTGTGTGTGTGTGTGGTACTGGGGATTGAACCCAGAGGCATTTTACCTCCGAGCTATACCCAGATGTTTTCATTTTTTGTTTCTTACCCACGATCCTACTGTCTCAGCTTCTTAAATACTGGGATTGCAGGCACCACGCCTGCCTTGAATCTTGCTTTTTCATTCAATGTACTTTGGAAATAATAAACTCAAGAGAACTGCATATAACTAGGTCTTCTAATCCCTGTAAAGATAATGAGGTGCTTTTGTTTTAGGGTACTGGGGATTGGACTCAGGGTCTCATGGAAACTAGGTTAACACTGAGCTACATCCCCAGTTCAAGGTAGTTGAAGTAAAAATGTGCCCAGTTATTTCCAATTTAGCAGCAGAATTAAGACCAGAAGTCTAGGTTCTTTATATCACAAGAATACATCCAGTCAGAAGTTTGGGTTTAAGCAGTCGCCTGACTACAGGTAGCCTGAGACTTCCACGCTGGGTGAGGTGGGCCTTTTGTTTCTCTATGCTGCTCTCTCCCTATTCTGGAATAGGGTCTAAATTATATTCCAGGAAGACAATTTTATGGATATCTGCAAAGTTAATGTGGACATTAATTCTTAATAGTAATAGTTAATGCACAGGGAGAGCTTATAACTAGTCTCTTATTTTTGGCACTGGGGATAGAACTCAGAGGCAATCTACCTCCAAGCTATATCCCCAGTTCCATTTTATTTCTTATTTGGAAACAGGGTCTCACTAGGTTGCTAAGAGCTCCGCTAAGTTGCCGAGGCTGGCCTTGAACCAGTGACCCTCCTGTCAGCCTCCCAAGTACTGGGATTACAACTGCACGCCATCACGCCCGGCCATAACTAGTCTCTTAAGAACATGAAAAACGTTAGGAAGGATGGTAACTGCTTATATGCATTATGTCAAAAAGATGATTACCTTAAGAGCTCTTCTATTTAAAGAAGTATGTTATCTTAAGAAGGGTACATGCCTACTTCAGTTCTTCCTGAGCTTTCCTCACTTGTTCTCTCCTCCCAGGAGAGAATTAACCATTCATCACCTTTCCACATTACTATTCAGTAAGCTTACCAAAGTGATTTTTTTTCATATATCCATCTTTCCTTCTAGACCACAAGTTCTATGACATTTGTATCCCCAATGCCTAGCACCTAGTGAATACCCAATAAATGCTTATTAAACTAAACCTGGAAAAAACTGGAAAGGTAAAAAATACAGGTGATATATGTCAACAACAAAGACCTCTGAGAGAAGTTCACTTAGGACAATTCATCGCTGGCAGTCTTTTCAGATAGTAATAATAACAAAGGTTACCAAAGATCACTGACAGTTGCTCTTACATTAAAAAAGAAAAAAATTTAAAAATCTGACATTAGAAAAAGAATTCAGGGATTCCAGTCCTCAAAGGACATGTTAGTTGTTATAATGATGGGGATTAGTACTACTGATACTTGGTTCTCTGGGGCCAGGAATTTTGAGTATCCTACAACATGGGGGACAGTATTACATGAGAACTGTTCTGCCTAAAATGTAATGTCCCTTCTGAAACACAGTGGAGATGTCCCATCAAACCTCAAGTTCTAGTTGGGTACAGTGTGGCACATATTGTAATCCCAGTACTTGGGACGCTGAGATGGGAAGTTTGCAGGTTTGAAGCCAGCCCATGATAACTTAGCAGGATCCTGTTTCAAAGTAAAAAAGGATGGGAGTGTAGCTCAGTGGTAGAGCACTCCTGGGTTCAATCCCTGGTACCACAAAAACAAGGCCTCAGAAGTCCAACAGAACAGAATGTAGTAGTTTCCTCATCCATTTAATTAATTAATTTAGTCATAAAAGCAAACAAACCCCAAAAGGTGTGTGTGTGTGTGTGTGTGTGTGTGTGTGTGTGTGCGCGTGTGTGTGAGATTCCAAGTGATATATTTGACTATTTCGTTCCAGAGAATGAATCAGTGTGAACCGGGGGTTTCCTTAAACCTGTCCTGGCAGGAACACCTCCAAAGACCAATAGTAACACTGGTATTTAATAAGATGGTACATGGTTTTCTGAAGTTTTAGTTTAATAAGATTTCTAAATGCCACACAAGAAAGCACTATCTTCTAACCATGGAGGAAACAAGAAGTGGTGTGGTACCTGCTGAGAAATGAAATGTTGACGTCCGACACGGTGCTTTTCTAGGCAGCCATATTTGAACCACATGCTGTTTGATGATTTTACCTAGATCTCCCCTTTTTCTAAAAACACCTAATCGCCATCTTCTACATACTCTGGGTGCTCAATATGCTGCATGGTGGACACCCATTACATCAATCCCTTTGTAAATAGGATTATTTAATATTCTATGACATTATTCCTTATAAAAATCAAGTTAATATTGGCATTTTAAATAGTTCAATAGAAAATGTTTAAGTTAAACAACATTAAGCTTGTTTTTCTTTTGTTTCAGTTGGGAAGACGACTTATCTATCGTTCAAAACCTTCATCTGCTAACAAACATGAGCTACTTTTAGTCACTGATACAAGAACGAAATCACAGGAGGAAGAATATTTTTTTAGTTGAATAGGAGCAGTAGGTTTTATTACCAGAATGTTTTACGTATATTTTGTAGATTGTGGCCTTCAGTAATGGCAATATTCTGCCCCATATATTGTCCTAACCAATTCAAGGAAGACAGGCCCTTATTCTGTAGGCTAGAGAATTGAGAATGAGAGCTATTTTCTTTTGTTGAAGCTTACTATTTGAAAGTATTATTCTATATAGCTAAACATTTATACCTATATTCCCCATTAGGGATACACATGCAAATTAATTCACTAATATAACTATATGGGGAATGACCACTCAAGTACAACAGTGGCCCGTCTCACAACAGGAAAATTTAAATGGCATATTTTCTTACCTGGTCTAGAAGGAAGTTCATAGCATACTGCTACCACATGGAATATACATTTTGACAATGTGTACAACTCTAAAATATCTGAAGAGTTCTGAGGCGTTTAAAACTTACATGAGAACTATGAGACTCTGGTCTCAGAACATAACCATGAGATCAGTTTTTATTTCACATTAAGTTCTATTCAGAAAACTTTATTCTGCTAAGTAACAAACCATATGCCTTCAGCTTCAATGCTAGTTCATGACTTCCGCAATCCTCCTAATTTCCATGTTTTAATTTTAGCTGTAATATGTACATTATTTAGCTTAGACTGATAGAGAATTAACGTTTAATTTACTAGGTAAAATAGAGAGTACATATTAATACTAAGAAAACGATTAAATTTATATATTGTAAAAGTGGCTCAAAAATTCAAAAGAAACAATTGCTTTAAAAAGGTCTTAGTTAATAGATAATTACAGGAAACAGGCTGATATTTAGCTTCATAAAAGTTTCCAAAGCATATAATTATCCCTTACAGAAAAAAGAGACTAGGCTTACAGAGGAAAACCAACTTGAATGAAGCTGGTGTCTTTTAAAACACTAGTTCTATGAACCATCTTCGATTGTTTCAACATTTGATGTTTGCATGTAAATATCTGCATATTAATAGTTCACAAGTCAAGTTGAAAAACAAACATCTTTATTGTCTAGAAATATATATAAAAAAAATTCCCCACAAAAGGTTCTATTCTCTCATTTCCCCATCTTCTTCCTCTTCTTCAACACCTCTGATATAAAGGACATTATTACACCTGTAATAGAAACAGTCCATTTTGTTGTTTTCAGTCAGAAACTATATATGAAAATATATATTATATATTATGAAAATACTGAATGATAATTTTACATTATATAATTTTTCCTATTTTAAAAAAGTTTCACATTTGTTAAAAAGCACTTGGTACTTATTTTTTTATCATGTAGCCATTATAAATGACATCTTTATGGAATAATTACTAGAATCTGAAGGTTTACTTGTACTAGAAAAAGGATATATCAAAAATCTTTACCAGTCAGACTCAACTAAAATTCAAAACTAAGCTCCTACAACCAAGACCTATGAAAAGAGTTCTAAGAACAGAAAATGTAATATTAACACTAGAGAGCCTAAAGTACGAATAGCTACAAAGTATTTAAATTTTATTTTTGACAGACTTAACAATTTGGAAGGCTTTTAAAGTCTAGTTGTACAGTATTATGTTAAATTAATAGTGATTAAAAAGCAAAGTAAGGCATCAACTTATATCAACAGGCATGTCTCATGCTAACCAATAACTAGTACTGCTATTTGTTACCTTATTAAAACTTCACCCAGATGTCCAGACAATGCCCCATCTATGTATTCTTCTGTATTTGCAAGCTTTAAATTAAAAAAAAAAACAAACAGCGTAACTGCACAGGAGGAAAACAATATAACACATCTAATACTGGTGAGAGAACTTATTAACTGAGACCTTTTGTTATAATAAAACTCAAATTTTATCTGTAATTAATAATTAGAAGATTAGCTTTCTATTACTACTATAGTACTTTTTGGTTTCATATAAACATTCAGTAAAACTAACATTCATGGATGTAAAATATATAAAGTTTGTTTCAACATAACCTTCTCAGTTTATGTAATTTCTTTCTATTAGATATCAAAACAGAATTTAGAGAAGACAATTTCTAATTTACAAGTTAAGTTGTAATTCAAGTTTTCCCAAAATTCAGTTCTTAGGAACCAGACATTAACTTTTCTTGGAGAAATAACATTATGAATCATATTGAGATATCCAAGTAGTTATATAAATGCTATGGTTAAAATATATTAATCAATAATCAAATAAAAGAACTAAGAAAAAAATCTTATGTACTAACAAAAAGGGAAAAACAAGCTAGTAGTAACCACTGTAGTTACTTCAGGGAACTATTATTTCTAATTTTAAATCAAACTGTTCAGTTTTTGATGAGCATGGTGGCACATGCTTATAATCCTGGTACTTGGGAGGCTGAGACAGGAGGATCACAGACGCAGCTACTTGGTGAGGCTCTCTGTAACTGAGTGAGACCCAGTTTCAAAATAAAGAATTAAAAATAGGGCAGCTGGAGGTGTAGCTCAGAGGTAGAATGCCCCTGGGTTCAATTCCCCAGTATGGGGTGGTGGGGGGGGATTTAGTTTTCTTCTACATATAGGTTATAAACTAATGATTTTTAAAAATCACCACCAGTGCCAGTGAACAAGGCAAAGAAAAATGGGGCTTTAAGACGATGTGGCATAGCTAGGCGTGGTGGCGCACGCTTGTAATCCCAGCATTCGGGAGGCTGAGACCAGGGGGATCCGGGTTCGCGGCCAGCCTCAGCTACCTAGTGAGGCACTTCGCAACTTAGTGAGACCCTGTTTCAAAATAAAGAATAAAAAACAGGGATGGGGGTACAGCTTGGAGGTAGAATGCCCGAGTTCAATCCCCAGTACGGCCAAAAAAAAAAAAAAAAGAGGATGTGGCATGAAGCATCTCAAACACATCAATGAATTAATTCTACCACTGGATATTATTCCCTCTCCTGTAGAAAGCAAAAGGAACCTCTAAAACTCAGAGGTTCATTTTGAACCACATGGTTGAGGTAATTCATTTTGTATTTAATAGCTATCAGAAATAATGTATTAAGAGTCATTAACTTTAAGGGATTATTTTCAGCATATTCTTCCAACATTTAGCTGGTTTCTAAATTACACAATTTTTATTATGTATTCAAAGCCTTCACCATTGCTCTCTGAGGCTGCCATTCCAATGTAACTTCTACATTCTCCCCCTAACTCACTCTGCTCTGGCCTCCTTGCTGTACCCGGCCACACCAAACACTTCCCTGCCACAGGAGATTACCACTTGCTATTCCCTCCCTGCAATGCTCTTTCCCAGATCTCACTTGAGCTGTTCACTAATTTTGGTCTCAGCTTAAATCCACTTCCCCAGAGAAGCTCTCCTTTCTATTACTGCATACTGTCGCCCCTTTTCTGCTCTTTTGTTTCACAGCATCTATAACACCTGATATCACATTATAGTAAATTATCATCTCTCACCACTATAACAAACTCTTGAGGATAAGGACTTTGTCTTGTTCACTGCTATATTTACAGTGTCAGACAATGGGCACTCAATAAACTTTTTGCTGAATGAACAAACTCAAAAGCTGGTATCAACATGGTTGGTTCCTGTAATTCTAATGGGCTCACTAGAAAGCTATAGTGATCCTAAGACCAAATATTAAGTGGGTATTCTTTTTTTTTTTTATTAAGTGTAATTTCCATAGGACAAAATGCACTGTTTTGGGTTGTTCAATTCAGTGGTTCTCAGCATAGTTATAAAGTTGTGCAACTACCGTAACTAATTCTACCGCAATTATAAGTTCATCATAATGAGTATACTTTTCAAAATCTTCTACGGCTTTTATGTTTCAAGAATTTTCCAGACCCAAACTACATGTTATAAGACTCTGATGATCTCAGTGTCACCTATTCAGGTGATACATATTTAAGGAAACTCTAGTTCTACCTAAGTACTCCTGTTAGTCCTGTTTACAAATATGGAATCTTTGGATTGACCAACTGTCTAAGTAACCTTCAAAAACCTGGCTAGAAACTATGACAAAAACACTCCCTTTAGAAGTGGAAAAAGGAAAGCCGGGCGTGGTGGCGCACACTTGTAATCCCAGCATTCAGGAGGCTGAGACCGGAGGATCTGGGTTCAAGGCCAACCTCAGCTACCTAGTGAGGCACTCCGCAACTTAGTGAGACTCGGTTTCAAAAAAATAAAGAATAAAAAATAGGGCTGGGGGTATAGCTCGGAGGTAGAATGCCCCTGAGTTCAATCCCTAGTACCGAGAAAAAAAAAAAAAGAAGTGGAAAAAGGGGGCGTGGTGGCTCACGCTTGTAATCCCAGCATTTGGGAGGCTGAGACCGGAGGATCTGGGTTCACGGCCAGCCTCAGCTACCTAGTGAGGTACTCCGCAACTTAGTGAGACCCTGTTTCAAAATAAAGAATAAAAAATAGGGCTGGGGGTATAGCTCGGAGGTAGAATGCCCCTGAGTTCAATTCCCAGTACCACAAAAAAATAAATAAATAAAAAAATAGGGTTGGGGGCATAGCTCAATAGGGCTGGGGGCATAGCTCAAAGGTAGAATGCCCCTGAGTTCAAAGTGGAAAAAGGACACAAATAGGCACTTCTCCAAAGAAAAAGAAGGAAAAAAATGGTCAATAAATGCTTGAAAAAGTATTCAATATTACTCATTAGGAAAACACAAAACCACAATAAAATACCACTTCATACCCATCAATGTAGGTATTATAAACCTCACAGAAACTAACAAGTATTGGTGAGGATGTGGATAAAGTGGAACCCCCATACAATGCTGATGGGAATGTTAAAACCATGCACTATGAAACATACGACAATTCCTCAAATTTTTAAATACAAAATTATCATATGGTTCAGTAATTCCACTTTTGGGTATATACCTACAAGAGCTGAAAGCAGACTTGAACAGATATATGTATATCCAAGTTCACAGTAATAGCCAAAAGGTGGAAACAACCCGTTTCCACAAAAAGCGAATGGATTAAAACGTGACATACCCACACAATGAAATATTATTCAGCCATAAAAAGGAATGGCATTCTGACACATGCTACAAAGTGGATGGAGCCTAAATACATTAATACATTATGCTAAATGATAGAAGCCTGAAGAACATAGAAAAGATCCGAGGATGTTCCAAGTCCCATATATAAAATAACAGTATTGCAGCTAACCTGTGCACATCCTCCATATATCGTTGTAATCTCTAGATTACCTATAATATCTAGCACAATGTAAATGATATGTAAATAGTTCTTATACTGATATGGAACCCAGACAGAGGGCTGACTATATTGTTCAATTTCATTTATATGACATACTAATGATAGACAAATTCATAAAAACAAAAAGAACAGTGATTATCAGGGGTTGGGTGGAAGGAAAGGAAAGTTATCTTTTAATGTGCATAGTTTCACTTTCAGGTCCTGGAAATAGACACTGGTGATGGCTGTACAACAACAGGAATGTATTTGATGCCATTCAATTGTAAACTTGAAAACAGTTAAAGTAGCACATTTTGAATACATATTTTACTACAACTTAAAAAATTAATTACAAAGGGAAAAAAGAATCTGGCTGAACCACTTACAAAAAATAGTTTAACAAGCAGGTTATCAATCCCTATGGTTGATCTGTGTTTCTCATTAAGAAATGCTTTTATTCAATCTGATGTTGTGCCTTTAGCACTCATTTTCACTTGAAAATTTTCTCTCAGACCTAAGTGCTGGGAAGTTTCGTCTCCCCTAGTAAAGTAGTATGGTTCCCTTATAGTGTTATAAATCAAATGTCAAAGCTCTCCAACTTTAACCACTAAGTAAAATCTGTGGCTAGATTTTGATTTAACCCTATGTCTCACAGCTAGTATACCATGGGTGTATTCCCTGACCTTGACTTTATTCCTGAATTTTGCTTTATGTTTGCCAATTTAATTGTATGTATTCTTATTAATCTCACTAAACCTCTGAGGAATAAGGTGACATAAAATAAATACAACCTGTCAAGTATGGGGGCACAGGCCTTTAATCCCAGTACTTGGGAGACTAAGACAGGAGGATCACAGGTTCCAGGCCAGCAGCAATTTAGTGAGATCCTCAACAACTTAACAAGACTCTGTCTCAAAATAAAAATAATAAAAAAGGCTGGGGGTGTAACTCAGAGGAAGAATACTCCTAAATCCAATCTCCAGTACCAATACGTACATACACACAATCTTATGACCTCTGTAACTGTTTAGCTTACCTGCATGTTCATATAGCCATCCACAGATACCAGGTAGCCCTTGTACTCCATTCCCCACTTAAGTTTCACCATTACTGGCTTTCCTGTTAATCCATTGAGGAAAGGTTTGGGATTGAGGGGTAAACTCTGTGTAAAGAACATAAAAAGTATTTAACTGATTATTCTCCTTAGCTCAGCTTCCCACTACCAACTCTACACCAAATTACCCATCAATATTTCATGGCATCTAAATGAAGCAAACTTTTAATTCCCTATCATTTTACTGTATGCTTTTTACTTTTATTTAAAAGCATCAGGGAAATTTAAATAATCACTTAGCCAGTTTCATCTTCAACTCATCAAAAAAAGTATTTATTATATACTTAAGAAATCCTGAATTTGTACATTGCTTGCTGTTCCAAGTCCTAAAAAACAAAGGTAAAGGCATACATACACGTTTGTGAGCGCACACACACACATCTGTTGTCTTGGTGGGGGGAGGGCATAGAAATAGTTATACTGCATATAGCAATGTAGTAAGAGGAGTATGCTAAGCACAAGGGTACTAAACCAATCCAAGTTGCCTGAAATAAGTTATGCTTCAATTTTAAAGGATGAGAGGTTATTTCCAGTGAGGAAAAGTGAAACAAGATGATCTTAGGGGACATCTAAATAATTCAGTACTGTTAGTGAAATCCTAAATAAAAGGCTACAAAAAGAAGCAAGGAGATATGCTTGACAGCCTTTCACTTTAATTCTGTGAGCTAGGACTAGGTCCTATTTGACTTTTTAAATTAGTAGTGCTTTTTAGTGCCCTCACCTTAAAGTTTGTTTATTCTGCAGACTCATAGTATTCCCAGTGAATTTACAGGTTTCCCCCTCATTTACTTATCCATCATCCCAAAGAAAGGAAAGAACCAAGAGACCTGGCTAAGATCATCTTGTTTCACTTTTTCTCACTGGAAATAACCTCTCATCCTTTAATATTAGTATATTTAGAGGGATCTCCGAGGGCACAAGAACTACTGCAATAACCTCCTAAAGGATCTACAGTTTTCACTGTCTAATTCATTTACCATGAGGTAACTATTAAAGTATATATCAAATCATATTATATATCTGCTTAAAATAGTTGAATAGCTTCCGATTGTACTTACCTCCTAATATGGCCTAACAGGTCCTCAGACTATCTTATAATTGCTGCTGTCAGTGCCAGTTAGAGGCTAACCCTGCTTTTTGGTCATATGGCCTACGCTCCTATTTTCTGTGCTTGATCCACTCTACCTCCTGTTTTTCAGATTAAAATCCACCTCCTAGGGAGGCCACCCCTGCCCAGCCCTCTACTACACGAAAATGCCTCTTGAAAACCCTTCACAGAATCCTGTCTGCTTCCTTCTTAGCACTTACCGTTATCTGCACTTGTATATTTGTTACTAAGTGACTAATGTCTACTTCCTACACCCGACCAACTTACTCTAGACCATAGGGAGAATATGGGGTGCACTAGTACTTTGCTCCCCATACTCCTAGCGCCTAAGAATACTATTTATACTATTTGGCAAGTATTGGCAGATAGTATACGATCGACAAATACTTGCTTGACAAGTAAACGAATCCTTCAAAGCCTGGGCTTGGTAGTCCGCAGGGGGAGGGGATTCCCAACATGAAGGAATGAAAGCGGTGAGATGTGAAAACCCGCTTTAGTTCTACCCCGACCCTGTGACTCCATCCAACAAGAACAGCTCAGGCCGGAGTTTAAACAGAGAGGAGGCAGGGGTTCTGGAAAGGAAGGAAGGGCTCGGAAGGAGAGCGCGCCTCCGAACCCCGGAGCAGGAGAAAGCGACGGGCGACCGAGTGGCGGCACTCGCGCGGATGAATGGGAAACGCGCGAAGCGAGCACCAGGATGGGCGAGGCGGATCGCCCAGCTTCCCTCCCTCTCGGGCAGTCCTCTTTCTCTTTACCATCGCGAACCGCGCGAATGCTGCGGGCTGCTCGCCGCCGACCTAGGTGCCGCGGGTCCCTCGTGCCTGGAGCAGCTACCGCCGGGTTCGAGCCGCTGAGCTTCAAGAGAAATGGCCGCCAAACAGCAGCGTGACCTTTCACCCCGCACCACGGCTCTTCTGGCTTCTGTGATTGGATGAAAAGAGGTGCGTGCTGATTGGAGGAGGTAGTGGACAGTGTTTCCTAGCAACCAGCAGTCCGAGCAGTGCTTCGTGGGTGAGTAGGAAAATGTCTGGCGCTGGGCTCCTATTCATGAGGCTGCGGAGCCCGGGGCTTGTCGATGGTTCTCCGGCCTGAAGAATCCGGCAGGGAGTTGCTGTGTACACTGTGGAGCGGACGTGATTATTTCCCGCCAGCATCGCCGGTGGAGGTTTAGTCCCTTTACAACTGAAAACGAGTTCGAGGATCTAGAGTTCCTTATCTCCCGTAGATTCTGCGTTTCGGGGGGCGACTGATTGTTTAAGACAATTGACTCGCTGGATCTGAGATGCTAAATGCAGTTCTTGGAGGAGCACTTCGGGGAGTATTGCTTTTTTGCAGCCCTAAGGAGATAAATTTAGAATAGAGCACTAAATGTTCCCCCTGGAAACGTGATGGAGTAGGAATACTTTGGAGGCAGTTTGAGTTCAGAACAACCGCCCATCACCGCGAAGACGGTAGTGGACAGTGGTTTTCTTTTTCTCACCTGTAACCTGGCTTTAAAAGCAGTGTCACCCTCAGGGTTGTTGTGAGAATGAAATAATGTAAAATCGGTTAAAAACTGTACTTGGCCAGGTAAGAACGCAGTAGGTATTAACTATTATTTTAATATTGTCCTTCTAAATGTTGGAAAACACTGACAAGACAGTAATATTCAGTCTATTTTATACCAAACAATTGTTGAAAATCTTTACCCCGAAGTTCAGTGGATTTTTTTTTTCTGTCAATCATTTCATGAATTTAGTTTTTATAAAGATTTTAGTGCCTGCTCTTCACGATCATTTTGGAAATCTTACCACACAATCTGTAATTCGGGATGACAGCCCCATTTTAGAAATGAGGACCACTCACAATAGTACCCCAAAAATAAAATACTTAGGAATAAACCTAACCAAGGAGGCAAAAGACCTCTATAAGGAAAACTATAAAAAGTCGAAAAAAGAAATCGAAGAAGATCTTAGAAGAGGGAAATATCTTCCATGCTCTTGGGTAGGCAGAATAAATATCATCAAAATGGTCATTCTCCCAAAAGTGATCTACAGATTCAATGTGACACCCATTAAATTACAAACATCACTAACTACTCACAGACAGAAAAATCAGTCCTCAAGTTCATTTGGAACAACAAAAAGCCCAGAATAGCCAAAGTAGTTCTTAGCAACAAGAACCATGCAGGAGGCATCACAATACCTGACTTCAAACTCTGCTACAAAGCCACAGTAATAAAAACAGCATGGTATTAACACAAAAACAGACATAAACCAATGGAGCAGAAGAGAAGACTCAGAAACAAACCCACACACTTACAGTCAATTGATTTTTGACAAAGGAGACAAAAAACATATACTGGAGAAAAGATAGCCTCTTTAACAAATGGTGTTGGCAAAACTAGTAACCATATGCAGGAAAATGGAAATAAACCCCACTTTCTCACCCTGCACAGCAGTCAATTCAAGATGGATCAAAGACCTGGAAGTCAGGCCAGAGACCTTGCAGCTACTTGAAGGAGGCATAGGTCCAACACTTCAACACATAGGCACAGGTAAAAACTTTCTCAACAAGACCCCAAATGCACAAGCAACTCAAAGGAAGATCAATACATGGGATTGCATTAAACTGAAGAGCTTCTGTGCAGCAAAGGAAACTATCAAGAACCTCAACAGAGACCCCATAGAATATGAGAAAATTTTTGCCAGCTACTCCTCCAATAGAGGACTAGTATCTAGAATATACAGAGAACTCAAGAAACTCACAGCTAAGAAAACAACCCAATCAAAAAATGGACAAAGGATCTAAATAGACACTTTACAAAAGAAGAAATACAAATGGCCAATAAATGTAAGAGGAAATGTTCAATATCATTAGCAATCAGAAATGCAAATCAAAACTACCTTGAGATTTCACCTAACCCCAATTAGAATGGCAATCATCAAAAACACAACAACAAATGCTGGCTAGGGTATAGAGAAGCGGGAACCCTAATACATTTTTGGTGAGACTGCAGATTAGTGCAACCACTTTGGAAAACAGTATCAATGACCCTCAGATGAATGGGAATGAACCATATGATCCAGCAATACCACTTCTGGGTATCTACCCAAAAGAATGGGTATCAGACCTATGCATGTGTATCTATGTTTATAGCCACACAATTCATAATTGCCAAACTATGAAACCAGCCAAGATGTCCATCAACAGATGAACGGATTACAAAACTATGGGATGTGTACACAATGGAATTTTACTCAGCCATAAAGAAGAACAAAATCATGTCATTTGCAGGGAAATGGATGGAACTGGAAAACATTATATTAAATGAGTTTAGTCAGTCATGAAAAGTGAAAAATAGGATGCCCTCCCTAATATACAGGAATAGGGAAAAAGTGGGACATAAGAGGGACTCTAGACATAGAAGGAGAAACCTTGGATGAGCAAAGAAGTTGACTTAACTGAAGGAGATGGGGGGGGGAGGGGAGCGAGGAAAACACCCTAATGCACATGATGTGCTTTCACAATCATATCAAAGTCAATCACTAAACTGAACTTGAGAAAGAGGAAGGGGTAGAGTGGGGCGGGAGTTGGGGAAGGGTTAAATGAGAGATGTGGGCATGTATGCCTTTACCAGCTTGTATCCAACAAAGATGTATGATTACAGTGCACCAATAAAAAAAAATAATTAAAAAAAATCAGGAAACTGGCCCAGAAGGTAATTTGCCCAGGTCTCACAGCTGTCTTCCAACCCAAAAACTCTTTCCTTTTTTTGCTTTTCCTGCTTCAGAAAGCTACCTTTCAAAAGCACAATATGTACTTTAAAGGCCTGACTTTTATATTTTGCTTTCTTCAGTAAAATGAAACAAAACACTACAATAATTTGTGTAATAATAGTTGTGTTTAAAGTTGTTTTTTCTTTTCATGTTAAATGTTAATCTTAAATAACTATTTAAAATTAAGGGAGTATGAGGTTATTGATATTTTTTCTAATTATGAATATCATATGTACTGTGAAAATTTGGGAAATACAGAAAGTTCTAAAAGATGAACCTAAAGTAATAAGAAATCACACCAATCAAACTTTTTTGTGTATTATTTATTATAACACACTTTTCAGAAAAACATATCTGCATTTAATATTGTAATTTTCTTTGCTTTATATTTAGCAAATTCTCATATAATAAATATTCCTGTAAAATATTCCAATTATACACTATTATGCAAAATGTGTTCATTAATTATTCTAGTCTTTCCATCATTCCCCTCCTCCCCATTATAAACAATGTACATTGAACATACTTGTACATCTTATCTTTGAGTATATCTCTGATTCTTTCCTATAAATCCTTAGAAATATAATTCCCAGGATAAAGGACATTATTGTCTTAAAGGTTCTTATGGTTCAACAGAATATCCATTAGAATAACTGTTTCTAATATAGGAGAAATGAAATTGCTTTTTTTTTTTTTTGAAGATTAAGATAGAATACATTTTGAGCACATTCTGAGAGAAAAGTTTTTTATTATTTAAGATAAAGAGTCTGGTATGAACTGAGTTCTGCCACTACTTAGCATATAAACCCCAAAATTCCAGCAGTATACAAAAATCTAAAAAGGAATTTATCAGCTGGGCATGGTGGTATACTCCCATAATCTCAGTACCTGGGAGGCTGAGATGGGAGAATTGCAGGTTTGAGGACAGCCTTAGCAACGTAGTGAGACTCTCAGCAACCTAGAGAGCCCCTGTTTCTAAACAAACAAAAAAAAAAGGCTGGGGTTGTAGCTCAGAGGTAGAATGCCCCTGGGTTCAATCCCCAGTGTCCCCCCTACACACACACACACACACACACACACACACACACACACACACAAAAGAATTCATCAAATGATCATAAAATATTTTTTGAGGTGAATAAAATGGGCATGTGGTGCCTATCTTCATAAAACTTAAAAATCTTTTGAGAGAAAAAATAATACATATTGGGTGACTGTCATGTAATGCTAATATATACCATGTTATTTATCTTACATAATTCCTTACAGTACTTCAAGGTAGGTATTATTATCCCCATTTTAAGATGAGCCAGAGCCAGGCATGGTAATCCCAGTAGTTGGGAGGCTGAGACAGGAGGATCCATGTTCGCGGCCAGCCTCAGCTACTTAGTGAGGCCCTCTGCAACTTAGTGAGACCCTGTTTCAAAATAAAGAATAAAATAGGGCTTGGGGTAGGGGTGTAACTCAGAGGTAGAATGTCTCTGGGTTCAATCCCCAGTAACACACACACACACACAGATGAGGCGGATTCAGAAAAGCTACATGTTTTTGCTGACAGTTGTGGAGAAGGTAGAATGACTCTTATACCCTAGACTTTTTTTTTTTTACACAATGTAATTTCTTCACAAAATGTGTTTGAGTACAACAACTATAGGGAAATACAAATATTAATATAGGATGATAGAAATAGAGATTGTTATTTTTTGAAATTGATGACCTTTTATTATTTATTTTCATAATCTTGGCATCTTATTTTCTATGATTATGGTCAGAATCAGTTATAGTTATTACCAGAATAGGTTTAATGGAGGAGAAAATCCAAAATTTGAATGTCTTCTGTCTGATACAAGCTTTATCCATATTATATCAAACCTGAGAGATGTAGCATTTTGTTTTGTGAAGAAATTAAGACTTAAAAATATTTTTTCTTCCTCAGATCATACAGCCACTAGCCCTAGATTAGAATTCACGTCTTTTTCTTGGTTCAAATCTCATTGTACCATTGTAGAGAGAAAATTGTACCTCAGAGGAAACCTGGTCTTGTGGTTAGGAGCTAAGACCGAGTTTGAATCCTGATTCTGCTATGTGCAAGCTACTTCTGCTTTAATCCTCATCAGTAAAGATAATGGTAGTGCTCATCTTTAGGGCTGCTCTTGTGATACAATATTTATGTAGCTCTGTCTCGTGATCCTGAGCAGCTTCAGTAGCTAGGCACATAGGCACATAGGCAAGCAGGTAAGTCCAGGCAACCACAGGATAACTAATGCAAACTTCTCTGTTTCCGCAGGGAGGGAAGTGGCTTGTTTGCTGTTTTTACAATGTTTGCCCTTTGAAAAAGTTCTGGACCCTTGGCTCTGGATCCTCTGGTCTGGTAGAGCCCACTGTCATTGTAACACTCATCTAGACCCATAGCTTAGTCCCACCGAGGGGGACTCAGGGCCAGGAGAGCCAGTACATCTATGGTGATGCTCCTGCTGTTAGCTGAGCTGTGTGTAATAAATTGTCTTGCTCTGACCCACTAAGTTTCAGTGTCTACTTTTGGCACATACAGACAGATTTACTCTTTGCTATCTACAGCTGGAGTCCTTTCCTGACTCTTCCTCACAAGGTTGACGTAAAATAAAGAAGTATTACATAATATACACAAAGCACTTAATACACTAGTTGCTAGTTGATGCTCAAAAAATGTTTGCTTCCTCCTGCATTTATCAAAATCTAGTCATAGTCTCCAAAAGTTTTGGTTTAAATAATGCAAAAGCTGCTAAAAATATTTATTTATTTATTTATTTATTTATTTATTTATTTTATTTGGAAACCAACCACTCTATGAACCACAGTATCACTTTGCCTGGACTTCTCAAGCAATTTAAGATTAAGAGATTGGTCAGTCAGGTGTGGTGGTGTGCACGCCTGTAATCCCAGTACTTGGGAGGCTAAGACAGGAGGGTCGTAAGTTTGAGGCTAGCCTTAGCAACTCAGCAAGACCCTCAGCAACTAGTGAAACCCATTTTAAAATTTAAAAAAAAAAGATAGGGGTATAGCTTGTAGCTTGGAGGTAGAACATTCTAGGTTCAATCTCCAGTACCAAAATGGAGAGAGAGAGAGAGAGAGAGAGAAAGAGAGAGAGAGAGAGAGAGAGAGATTGCTTTATACCTAAAGACTGCCACTGAGTATTACTTGAATATAATAATAATTTCAGATGCAGATATTTTTCTTTTTGATTGAGAAAGTAATATTCTTAGTCCAGATTTTTTCATGAAAATAGAAGAACCATTGCTCGTCTGGGCATTCGATTGTGTTCCAGTTATTGTCAGCATTGGTGAGTCAGTGGATTTTAAACTTACAACAGAACCCTAGAGAAACCCAATCTACACTTTTAATTTTGTAGGATACCATGAATTGGATAGGCCAAGAACAGACTCATTTCAATGCTTTTCTCATTATACTAAGCTATGCTCTTCATCATCTGCTATATTCTACAAAATATTTGAAGTGATATTAAAAAGAAAGCCTGAGCTGGGCATGGTGGTGCACACTTGTAATCTCAGTACTTGGGAGGCTGAGATAGAAGGAAAACAGGTTCGCAGCCAGCCTCAGCTACTTAATGAGGCTTTCTGAAACTTAGTGAGACCCTGTTTCAAACTAAAGAATAAAAAAATCAGGCTGGAGGTGTAGCTTGGAGGTAGAATGCCCCTGGGTTCAATCCCCAGTTCTGAAAAAACCAACCAAACAAACCTTAAAAAGAAATAATTAACTAATTCAGAATGAAGGGAAAGAGAGTCAAATATAGGATTAGAACACAAACCCAACCACAAAAACTAGAGTGTCTTATGCACTGGCTAGAAATGGGCTGCACATGTGTCTCAAGTTTTATGGGGCAAAGAGAGAAATATGATTCGTTATATGTTTCACAATATAATATTTTTTACACATTCAATCAGGAAAAGCACAGTTATTTATATTACTCTGATCTGAGAGTAGTTCCTCTATGGCATCTGCGCCCCATGATCTCTATATAATGGTCCCTAAGAATAAATTGAATTGGGAATGCTTTATTGGCAGGCACGGTCCCAGGGCAGCGAGGCTGAGGCCAAAAGGTCAGACAAGGAGGAATGAGAAACAGATACTAGGTTTTACATTTTTGAGCTGGCCACTTTTTTAACAGAGAGTTGCTTGGCCATGTGGGACATCTCTAGACAGCATTGCTAGAAATATGTGTTGGAACACATCAGAGAGAGGCATGGAGAGGGTTATCTGCTGGTCCCCTCCTGTCTCCTGGCCCTGGATGGTTTAGGTGTGCCCTGTGGGGAGTTACCTCCTCCACACCAATGTGGAGCTGGGAAAATCAGAACCCAGGTCTTGCAGCTTGCTGGGAAACTAGAAGAGGCAGGAGCCTCAGGTGTCAGTTTCAGATGGAGGGACCTGGGACCACCAAGTAGCCAGTCACTGCAGAGGCAGGTGGGGGCAGGGGATTAACACCGAGGAGACGAGTAATACTGAAAAAATCAGAGTAATACTGAAAAAATCGGATAAAATGTGTTTATATACAGGGGTTACAGAAAAGGGGCATGGATGAGGTAGCAAAAGATGTTACTAAAACATTGCTATAGGACATGTTATATGATTATTTATCCTCTAGGGGATATAATTGTTCCTGGTTGAGAACCACTGGAAACCAATGGCTTATGAACAAAGGCACCTGGGCCTGGATTACTTTGCAGATAGTATTGAGGCTTTGCAAACTACTTTTGTTATTAAAAGAAACAAAAAAATTAACAAATAGTACATTTATTTGAATGGAAACTGTGTAGACTGATTAAAACCTTGTGCTGGTTTACTTAGTAGAATGAAATCAACTCTAAAAATACTGGTCAGATCAGAAACTCTGATTGCCATTCATTTATATATCATTTATATGTCCTATTTGTAAAATGAGTAGAGAACATTGTCAAAAATACATATTTTATTTTTAAAATTATAGATGCAATTTGAGGAGATTGTAAAAATAATAAAGGAAACCCGTGGGAGTGAGGGGGGAAACAACTTGGGAACCACTCAGGATGACCAGCAATACCATCTTTAAACCCATTTCATTTCTTTGCCATGTCCCCACAGGGTGGCAGTGGTGAGTTTTGAGTGAAATTTCAGATTGACACATGGGCCCTTGGAAGCTAATCAGTATTAAAGGAGAACTTCACGGTTTTCAAAACACAGGACCCACAAAATTTCTCTCGCAGTCTTCTATGAGAGAAATTCCATGGGATCTCCAATTTTTTAAAATAAAACGCGTTGTTCTATCTCTTCATCTGTTACCCTCTTGCCAGAGATATTTCTCCCCTCCCCTCCTACAAAATGAAATGAAGGTCTGAACGCGTTGCTGGAGCTCAGCGACCTCCTTTGTTGGTTGCGGGTCACCAGCAGCCTGAAACAAACTCCTTCAACTCTTTGCATTGTATCCCACAGACCACAAAGCCTGCCCTTGAACAAAAGGGCTGTGCTCTTTCCACAACTCCAAGTACTTACACAGGATGTGCCCTCAGTCTAAAAATTCCTTCCCCCATTTGCTCTGCCTGGACAATTCCTCCTCATTCTACCTCCATGGTCCAGCTCAGATTGGCTTTATTTACTTAGTTATTTTTGTGGTACTGGGGATTGAATTCAAGGGCATTCTACCTCTGAGCTACACCCCTATCCTTATTTTATTTATTTTTTTCTGTACTGGCAATTGAACCCAGGGGTATTCTACCTCCGAGATACACCCCCAGTGCTATTTTTTTTAATTTATTTTGAAACGGGGTCTCAAAGTTGCGGAAGGTCTCACTAAGTAGCTGAGGCTGGCTGCGAACCCAGATCCTCCTGTCTCAGCTTCCCAAGTACTGGGATTACAAGCCTGTGCCACTATGTCGAACTCCCATCCTTATTTTAATTTTTTTATTTTGAAACAGGAACTCTCTAAGTTGCTGAGGCTGTCTTTAAACCTGCAATCCTCCTGTCTTATCCTCCCAAGTACTAGGATTATAGATATGTTCTACCACACCCACCTGGCATTTTCTACCTGAAGCTTTCTCATACTTCCCTGGGTCATTAGTTGTTCTATTACATGGACACTATACCATCTATCCTATCTTTTTTTTTTCTTTTTTTCACGGTACCGGGGGTGGAACCCAGGGGCATTCTACCTCTGAGCTACACCCCCAACCCTATTTTTTATTCTTTATTTTGAAACAGGGTCTCACTAAGTTGTGGAGGGCCTCATTAAGTAGCTGAGGCTTGCTGCGAACCCGGATCCTCCCAAATACTGGAATTACAAGTGTGCACCACCATGCCTGGCTCTATCTATCCTATCCTAACACTAACTAACTCTAAGAGAAAAAGATCTTGCTCATTAACTTATTCGTTGCTACTACTGTTCATTCCCTAGCACATAATAGACCACCTACCATAGAATAGCAAATTTCTTAGTGAATAAATCAATAACTGAATTGATAGAATTAAACTTTAAGAAGTTGTACCAGTCTGAACATTATTTATATACATGCACACAGAAAAGAAATATATATAAAAAAGGGCTATTTCTAGATTGATATTTAAAACTGTAGCAAATCAAGAAAAAGTTAAAAAATTAAAATCCAGCAAAAGTAAATGTCCAACAATTATGATATAATATCTAAGTATATGATAGATACATTATGCAGCCATTAAAAAAATTACCACTGCAACATTCCTAAGAATGAGCAAATAGTTATGCTATGGGTTTAGCAAACAATAGGATACAAATTTCATATATTATCCCAACTAAATTAAAATACATATAAGCAGCAAAATGTGAACAGCGGTTATTTTAGTATTGGAATTATGGTTGATAAATGAAGATAAGGAAATGAGATGATTAATAAAGCTTGATAACAGTATCAGCTTACAGCAACAAACAGAATGAGTGAAAATAGATAGCATGTAAGAGGGCAAGAAAAATCATTAAAAGTAACCTAATACTAGAGTAGTTTTTGAAGCATGGTGGAGACCACTGTTCACATTTTCTGTTCTTCCTGGGCACTGCTGAACTACACTTTCCAGCTACCCTAGGAGTTAAATGAGGTCACATGACAGTAGTCTAGCCAATAGAACGTGAAAAACGTTGGGTGCTGTTGGGCATGTTTCATCAAACTCTCCCATGGATGATCCTCTTTGGTTTTTTTCCCCCTTGGAACTTGATGCAGATGAGCAAAGTGACCTTGGTAGACAGTATTTAAAAAGAAAACGTGCTCCCTGCATCACCATTTGGAGAAGAGCTGCATACTGAACAGAACACCCTTTTTGGGATTTTCATAACTGAAAAATAAATGTCCATTTGTAAAGCGATAGAGGCTTTAACTAATATATTGAGCCATAGTTTCCAATAGAATGTAAAAGGAAGAAAGACAATAAATGTGTAAGACCATAAGCTAGATTGCTACAGAATACAAATATATCTAAATATATCCACCACTTTAAATCTCTTATGGTGAAGTTGAAGGACCATTACATTTAAAATGAAGGTATTAGTTTTCAAAGTTGTAGACCTTAAGCATCAAATTAACACCACAGAAAAGAAATGTCTTCAGCAATCTGGATCCCTTTGCCATAGAGGGGATAAAGTTCAGGTAAAAGGGGGGTTGACTCAATACAAAGGGGGTTGATTATCTAGATGACAGATGAAATGGAAACTGTCAGTTTTATTTCAAATTACTGTGGATATACATTGTCAGATCTAATAATAGTTTTAAGAGACACATTAATAAAATACAAAGCACTTAGTAAGTTCAGTAACTGATAAAATTATAAAGACTCTGCCATACCACCCTGCCTCCACAAACACAAATCATTTCATTTTCAATACTCTTCTGTTCACTGTATTCTACTCCTTCAAGTAAGAAAGTGGAACATTCTGTTTCCTTTGGTTTTGTCTTTCCTGTATGTGCCAGCCACTATTCTAAGGGCTGTGGACACAGAAGTTCCAAAAGGAAGGGATAATATAGTGGAGGAAATATGATAGAATGCAAAGAAATAATTGCAGCTACCATGAGCTAAGAGGAAACGGACTGGCAAGTAGATAAAGAGATGGTGGGGCAGAGATGCAGAGATCAAAACTGAGTTGGGTCAAGGCCACCTATTTTGCCTAAATTTGCCTAAAGAGCAATTTGTTCGATGTTCAACATGCCCCGAACTGCCAGATTCCTAAAGCAGGCTTTGGGACTATTCACTACAGTGGTTTCACTGTCACCATCCAAGGTAGAGCAAAGCCAGAAAACATAGCAAATCATTCCTTTATAATAGAAAGTCTACCCGCAAAGAGTGGTAAGTATCCTAGTCTGAAATATTCTCCAAGTCGATACCCAGCTGAGCTGAACCGATAAATCCTTGGAAGATAACAGCTGTAGCAAAAGATCTGCAGTAAAGCTGCCATGTAATAAACATTTCTAAAGAAATCTGTAATCCAGCAAATGTGTGTTTAGTCACTTGGCCTCCTTCTGGATGTCACAGGAGGCTTTTCTGAGGGGGTGATATTTAATCTGAAAAAAGGAAAGGCATAAAAGATTTCTTGATTCATAATACACAGCCCACTCATGTAGTACTTCTTACATACCATCCTCTGTGGTAGTACTTGACTACGTGTATTTGATAGCTACAATTACTTCCTTAAGCTCAAGATGCATAAAAATTCAGGGATTATTTCCTGATAAATGTTGAGGGAGCGTGGTGAGACAGGAGTGTCTGCTGGCTGACCCTGGGGCTCTCTCTGGGTGGCTTGGCAATGAGCTGGCTGGGCTGGGTGACTGACTCCCTCTTGCCCTCTCCCAGAGTTCCAAGAGCTAGCAGTTCTGGGCAGCTGTGTTCCCAGCACTGGCGTGCCACTCCCCAAGCAGCTGATACCCAAGGGTTGACTGGTTTTCCTCCACATGCAAGCCTTTTCTCATGAGAAGGGGGCAGCCAAGGTTGCTCTTCTGGAAGTTTCTAGGTATGCTAAGCCCGTGCAAGCATGTCCTTGGGATGACACGTTGCCGCACTCTTCTGCCTGCAGCTCCCTGCCTGCACCGTGTAGCCGAGTGAAGTGCTTCACTTTGCCAATATGGAGTGGATGAGTAAACAAGTTGAAGAAAACAATGATCAGACCAGTTCTAATCTAGATTACGGGCAGAATAGAACTATAGGTGAAGAAAGCAATAAATCCTTGAAACTGCAGTCTGAATACTTGTTTCTCTTCTTTCAAATTGGGAGCTCAACAAAGGTAATGTCTTCACTAAGCTCCCAATTTGAAAGAAGAGAAACAAGTATTCAATCTTTTAAGAATTAGAAGTTTGAGCTGGCTGCAGTGGCATACACCTGTGGTCCCAGCTACTAGGGACGCTGAGGCAAGAGGATCCCTTAAGCTTAGCAGGAATTTGAGGCCAGTCAGGGTGACATAGTGAGACCTCATTGAGGAGACGGGCAAAGAAAAGAGAGGGAGAGAGGGAAAGAGAAAGAGAGACAGAGAAAGAGTTCATACATATGTTTATTAACTCTTAAGAAAGAACTTGTTATGGATTGAGTGTCTGCATATACATAATGAGATATTTTGAGGATAAGAACCAAGTATAAACACAAAATTTACTTATGTTTCATATATTCCTTGTACACATAGGCTGAAGGTAATTTTATGCAATGTTTTTAGCATGCTTAAATCTTAACTACGACCTGTCACATAAGATCACACATGAAATTTTCCACCCCCTTGTGGCATCATCAACCTTCAAAATGTTTTTTATTTTGGAGCATTTTTGGGTTAGGGCTGCTCAATCTATATTTATCTGTATTTTAAAGACTTACTAAAGTAAAAAGAATACGCTGATTGATTTTAATGAAATTAGACCAAAAAGATTAAGGTTGAAGGAGGTTTATGGAAGGAGAATTAGTTAGAATTGAGGAAAGGAACTCTAGTTTATAGATGATAATTAGGTTGGGATCAGGTTCAGCTATGATTAACAGAGACCCAGATTGAGGATGGTTTAAACTAGGTGGAGGTTTATTAAACTCTTCTATAAAAGTAAATAGTCCAGCAGTGGCGTAATGATCTGCTCCCTAAAGTCTTCAGAGCTCCTGGCTTCTTCTAGCTTTTTTCTAGGGGGGGGAGGGGGGTACTGGGGATTGAACCCAGGGGCATTCTACCTCTGAGCTAGACCCCCAGTCCTATTTTTTTATTCTTTATTTTGAAACAGGGTCTCACTAAGTTGCAGAGGGCCTCACTAAGTAGCTGAGGCTGGCTGCCAACCCGGATCCTCCGGTTTCAGCCTCCCAAGTACTGGGATTACAAGCACCCCCAGTTCCCTTCTTCTGGCTTTTGATCTGCTATGCCTTAAGCCAAGATCTGTTGACATCCTCCAAGATGGAGCTCTAACTAGCACAATGTACTCCAAAGGTTAAGTGGAGGAAGGTGATGGGGCAGGAAAAGCAACCACCACTGCATTTAAAAGACTTGTCCTAGCCAGCGACATGGTGGCTCATGTCTGTCATCCCAGTACTTGGGAGGCTTAGACAGGAAGATTGCAGGTTCAAGATCAGAGTCAGCAACCTAGTGAGGTCCTCAGCTATCGAGAACCCCAGGCTGAACCCTCAACCGTGAGGCCACAATAAAGATGCTGCCTGAATGTTGCTGATTCAAACCTCTCTTTATTATACCTCTCTCTCTGGGATCAAGGGCACTACACAAGCAGTAACAAACACAGCACAGAAGCCATCTCTCCAAATAGTGCCTTTCCAACAGACTCCCAATAACCCCTCTCTCCAGCAATCCACCTTCCACTAGCAACCAACAACCTTTCCTCCCAGAACTTCTCCAGCAACTCACTCCAGCAACAACCCAGCCAGCCTCTCTCTCACACGCAAGAGGTGGAGGCTCTTAAAGCCACACAGGGCCTAAGCCACGAGGCATCTCATACAGCTCTCACCTGGGCGGGCCACGAGCCGGACGTGCTGGTGCATGCGCTCTGGCGAGGCGCAGCCCTAGAATGACACCACCTGCAGCCACTTCTGGCACTCTGCCAGGCGCCATCTAGAGGCGGAGTCTTTCTGGCCGGGCTAGGCCCTCGACACTCAGCCACTTAGTAAGACCTTGTTTCAAAATAAAATAAATCTAGGGGTGTAGTTCAGAGGTAGAACACCTCTGTGTTCAGTCCTCAGTACCAAGGGAGTGTGTGTGGGGATTTCCTGAAAGCTGCTGCACAATTCCTTTGCTTATAGCACAATGACCAGAACCCAGCCGCTGGCTGCAAGGTAGGCTAGAATAAGGATTCCTCTGCTCCAGCTCTGTGTGCAGCTAAGAATCAATTGTTGTAATACTAGTAGGCTGTTTGGGGCAGGCAATCAGGAATCTCTGTCACCCAAGAGTCTCCTAGGTGTTTTCTATTTCCTTATCATAAAATGGGTTAAATATTTCACAGACTTAAATAAGATAAAAATAGCTAATACTTTACTGTATTCCAGATAAAACCTCATTTGTAATTACTTTCCTTTTTTTTCTTTACATAAAAATACTTTTTACATCCAGGAACGGTGGCACATGTTTGTAATCCTAGCTACTTGGGAGGCTAAAACAGGAGGATTGCAGGTTCAAGGTCAACCTTAGCAACTTAGAGAGATCTTCATCAACTTAGTGAGACTATGTTTCAAAATAAAAAAAATAAGCCAGGTGTGGTGGCGCATGGTTGTAATCCCAGTACTTGGAAGGCTGAGACAGGAGGATCCAGGTTCATGGCCAACTTCAGCTACTTAGTAAGGCCCTCCAGAACTTGGTGAGGCCCTGTTTCAAAATAAAGAATAAAAAATAGGGCTGGGGGTGTAGCTTGGAGGTAGAAAGTCCCTGGGTTCAATCCCCAGTACCGCAATAAATAAATAAATAAATAAATAAATAAATAAATAAATAAATAAATAAAAATTTAAAAAATAAAAAGGACTGGGAGTGTAGCTCAAAGTTAGAATGCTCCTGGGTTTAGTCTCCAGTATATGTACGTGTGTATGTGCACACCCACGTGTATACATATATGTATATTTTTTGCTCTTGACTCTCAATTTTCCAAAAATACAATTGTCATGTAAATTCAGGGAAGACTGTACTTTGTTTTGTTTGGAATTTTCCTAACAGCTTTTCCTTTCAGAAACTGATGACAGCACAACAAGTTATGCTTGGGTGACAAGTACAACATCTGTAAACCTGTCTACAGGTTCCAGCAGTTGATAACTTTATTATGCTTTCTAGTGTAGAAGTGTCTGAGCATGCGTATATTGAAATCATATTACTTTCATTAGAAAATATTTATTTCTGCTGAACATCAAACTTGAGGCATGATATTTATTTCTTAAATTATTTGGCAGGAAGACTATATTATGTATGCATTTCGCTTGATGACAGCCCCATGCCAGGGCACATGTCTAAGCTGGCTAGGTGTTGCTGGCATGTGACCTGATCTGCCACCTACCCGGCTATATGTGGCAGCCCTGGCAAAGGCAGCAGGAAAACATATTTGCTATAGAAAGATGTGTGGGGTCTGATAGGGCTGAGAATCACTAATTTAAAGAGAAGAAGGTCAAGAATTGAACCCAGAAATACTTTGATGTTAAGAGATTGGATATAGGCTGGGCATGATGGCTCATGCCTGTGGTCTCGGTGCTTGGGGGGCTGAGATAGGAGGATCGTGAGTTGGACACCACCTTTGGCAAATTGGCAAGACTTTCAGAAACTGGTGAGACCTCGTTTCAAAAACAAGAAAGAATAGAAAGGACTAGCAGTGTATCTCAGAGGTGAAGCCCCTGGAGTCCATCCCTGGTACCAACAATAATAAAAAAAGAGGTTGGATATGATAGGATCCAACAGGTAGGAGGAAACCAAGAGTGGGTGGTGTACTGGAAACCAAGTGAAGATCATGTTATGTCACTAACATGTATGAGGAGGGAGGAGTGGGTAGGGGAGCGGGAGGTGGAGGGAAACACACCAAGTGCTGTGTGCATGTATGTTTGTATCACTTTGAACTTCATTATGATGCATAATTACAATGCACCAATAAAAGTACTTTTTCAAAAAGAGAAGGAAGGGCTCACCTGTATCAAATGCTGTGGGGCCCTCTGCAAAGTGAGACCTTGTTTCAAAATAAAGAATAAAAATTTGAACTAGGGATGGATCTCAGAGGTAGAATGCACCTGGATACAATCCCCAGTACCACAACAAACAAACAAAAATCCAATACCCAGGGGCTTTCATTTTGACTGGTTATTAGACTGAATCTTTGAGAAGATTATTTTTACTTCATTGGGTCTCTTTTTTCAACTGAAAAAAAAAGCTCATGTGGAACCTGGTGACCTCTTTCATCTCTAGCATCTCTCATCCTATATACAGCCATAGTTGCTAAAAGGCAGCCTACATCCTGAGAAATGCAGCCCCAGGTAGGCACCATTGTGTTGTGCAAACACCAGAGGATACTTACACACACCTGTACAGGACAGCCTACTCTCCACACATAGACAATTTGGTATAGCCTATCGCTCCCAGGCTACAAAACTGTACAATATGTGATATATTATTGTACTGAATATTGTAGGCAATTGTAGTGGAGTGGTGAGTATTTGCATATCTAAACATAGAAAAAGGAAGGTACAGTAAAAATACCAGGCATGGGAATTTTGAGACTCCATTATGATCTTATGGGACTAATAGCAGGTATGTGGTTGTTGTTGACCAAAATGTCATTACATACCACACAACTGTATTGGTAATAACAACCCCAAAGTTATACTTTGCCATCGAGTAGGAGGTATTACCATTCCTTGAAGAAGGAATCTCAAAGGAGATTCACTAGTTTACTTCCTTGATGATACCTTCTGGGGTGACCAGCTACATGTTTAAGTTAAGATCAGTATATATGAGTTAAGGGTCACAAGGATCATTTTATCACAAGGATCACCATATCTTAGTTTCTTCTATTTTTAACTGTGACTATGTAGGAAGATGTTCACGGTCAATAGCTGTGGAGTGGCTAAATAATACTTCCATATGAAAATACTTTTATATGATAAAATATAGTAATTTACTATAGCATTTACAAAGAATCCTAATGACATGAAAAATAAGACATTAAAATATGTAAATTTATCTTAATAATGTTAAATAAAATATAGACATATAAAATGCCTAGAAAAGTATTGAAAATAAATGCCAAAATATTATCAGTATCTTTAGGTTTTGAGATCATAGATGATATAAATTTTCTTCCTTATTATTTCCTGAATTTCTTCTTTGTTAAACATTTTGCCTTTCGACAGTGATGGATTGATAATAGAGGGAGTATTTTTTTAAACTCAGTTTAAAAATCTTTGTAATAGTCATTAAAGTTCATGCCCATACAATGATTTACAAAAAAAAAAAAAAATGATCCTTGTGACCCTTAACTCATATATACTGATCTTAACTTAAACATGTAGCTGGTCACCCCAGAAGGTATCCTCAAGGAAGTAAACTAGTGAATCTCCTTTGAGATTCCTTCTTCAAGTTAGCATTGGTGAAATTTGAATAATAGTAGTTTAAAACAATATTTTGGGCTATATAAGCAATTAACATTAATCATTTTGCTATAATCAAAATCATCAAGCGGAACTTTAGAATCTTGCAAAAATTGGCCACAGGTATGATATGATCTATTTCTCAGTCAATATCTCTTTCTCTCTCTCTCTCTCTCTCTCTCTCTCTCTCTCTCTCTCTCTCTCACACACACACACACACACACACACACACACACACAGTAGCACACACATAGGTTCCAAAGATTTATCTTTTTGGCAGACTTGGACAGTAAACAAGGGAGCCAGCATTAGCTCAAGCTAACAAATGCTCTGCTTTCTGAACGTTATGACAACACAGTGAACCATCGTCTCCTTCTATTCTGTAGCTGAGAAAGTTTCCACTTTCACCCACATTCGTTGCTGAGTTAATTCCCTTCTGCTAGGCAAGAAGATGAAAGTGAGAAGAGACAGGGAGAGGAATGTCTAGGACATGAATTTTAAACCAATTATCTTCACTTCCCCAAATTACAGGGACAGATGGGATGAGGAAGGCTGGGAAGACCCTCTTTTCCCTTGGAAGTAACATTGAAGTAGTCTCAGTGTGAAAATTGTTTCCCACAGCTATTCAAAGCCAGTTTGCTGCTTAATTACCTTCATGAACACTCATCAATAAACCATTTGAAGAGATTAACTATAACAGTGCCCGAGGTTGACATATGCCTTTTCCAGGCAGGAATAAGGGTTCGGCTCAAATCTGTGAACGATACAAGCCAGCACAGTCACATACTTGCTTTATGAGTAATTTTGATTTTAATAAATGAGCAAATATTGAGTTCTTAATCCATGACAAATAATAAGAATTCATATGAGATCAAAGGAGATAATTTCCTCATAAGATTATTTCATTATTTTGTGGGGGAAAACGGATACACTGTCTTACTCATTTTGTTCTGGATCATAATAAATCCGCATTAATATAAACGTGACTAATTTGGAATTTATGAGAATCCCATTGGAGCTGAATCTATCATTGTTTTTTGAAAAGTCAAACTTGCCAAGAAAGTTAGTTGCAGAAACAAAAACACAAAAGAAATCTTTAGCAACCTACAAAGAATATTTTCTAACTTTTAAAAGGTGTCCTCGATATCATCAAAAGGTATAATTCTGATTAAACAAAAGCCAACAATTTCTAGTTAGGTCACCTGATAAACTAATCGTTACCAGTTTTCTATTCCTGGAGCAACACTCCATTAAGCCAAGTTTGTTATTTTATGTGTAAAACATAAAATGAGATCTTTATAGTAATCTTCTTATCCATAAAAACAGTAGACCATTAATTCAAAGAACTTAGAAAAGACGAAACAAAACAAAAACAAAAAACTGAGCGTGGTAGCACACGCTTGTAATCCCAGGACTTGGGAGGCTGAGACAGGTCTGCAGCCAGCCTCAGCAACTTAGGCCCTCCACAACTAAGGCCCTGTTTCAAAATAAAAAAAAAACATAGGGCTGGGGATGTAGTTCATAGGTATAATGCCCCTTGGTTCCATCCCCTGTACCACAAAAAATTTTTTTAAAAAGTGCATGGGAAGAAAACACCCAAAATCCACACTCAAAGATAGTAACTAACATTTAAAAAGATGGGCCTTAGAGCATTTTTCAACATGTATTTTTTAACTACAAAAGTACCAGATGTTAATAGAGATTGTTAAACTCTTCTTACCTAGCAATATATCATAAATGTTTTCATGTGACAATATATATTATTCTACCCAAGTATATGTGTGTGTGTGTGTGTGTGTGTGTGTGTGTGTGTGTGTGTGTGTTACTGGGAACTGAACCTAGGGGCCATTCTCCTCCAGCCCCTATTTTATTTTTTATTTTGAAACAGGGTCTCCCTAAGTTACCATGCACTACTATCCTCACACCTGTGATCTTCCTGTCTCAGCCTCCCAAGTATTGGAACTACAGGCATGTGCCACCGTACCTACTTCAAGACTTTTAATAGCTGCATGATATTCCATCCCACATGTAGCACAGTTTGTTTTAACCTCTTGTTGGACCTTCAAGTTGGGTATGACTTTTTGGTAATTGTAATCTAACATAATATAACATTACATATTGGAAGCAAGTCAAGAGAGAGCGGAATATGGTTTGCAAGAGAAAAGTAAAGTTGTTTGCTTTAGTAAATGCTATTTTACCAGGTGCAGAGTGCCTTTTGGTCTTCCTAGCAGTACTGAAGTACTTTTCTTGAAGAAGAACTCTCAATGACATAAAGCTTATGTTATAGTTAGATATAAAATGTCCTCAAAGATCTCATTTGTTAATATTTGGGGTTGATGTAAGTCATGAGGGCTGTAATCTCAGCAGTGGATAAGCCCATTGAATGGATTTATCTGTGTGGTGACCCAGCCAGTAGGGTGGGGCTAGACGTGAGTCCTTGGGGCGCAGCCTTAGGGGTTATATAAATGGTTCCTCTTCCCCCTGCTCCCTCTTTTGCTTCCAGCCTCCATGATGTGAGGAGCACAGCTCCTGTGCTCTCCCTCTCTCCGACACCCAATGCCATGCCCCGAGATCCGCAGTCTCAGGCCTCCCATAAACTGAACCTGAAACCCGAAGAAAATAAATCTTCTTTCCTCCAAGTTACATGGTTAATCTTTTAGATTATAACTGCAAGAATGCTGACCAGAACAGCTTTCAATCTCAGCACTGTTGATTTTTTTTATTGTGGTAAAATATACATAACACAAAATTTATCATTTTAAGTACATAGTTCAGTGGCATGAAGTAGATTCCCATTGTTGTGCAACCATTCCTGCCATCCATCTCCAGGACCATGACTACTGACACTTTGCACCATCCTTTGTTACAGTGGCGGTAGGCTCTGTCTCGTGTGTCGTAAGATGTTTAGCAGCATCTCTGGCAGCTGCCATTAGAATCCAACAGCATCTTTGCCCTCTCCCCTCAAGTCTTGACAATCAGAAATGTCTCTAGATGGCCAGGTGTGGTGGCACACGCTTGTAATCCGAGCATTTGGGAGGCTGAGACTGGAGGATCTGGGTTTGCAGCCAGCCTCAGTACTGGGGATTGAACCCAGGGACATTCTACCTCTGAGCTACACCCCCAGCCCTATTTTTATTCTTTATTTTGAAATAGGGTCTCACTAAGTTGCAGAGGGCCTAAGTAGCTGAAGCTGGCCACAAACCTGTGATCCTCCTGTCTCAGCCTCCCAAGTACTACCATTACAAGCATGTGCCACCATGCCTGGCAAGAACCACTGATTTAAAGGAGAAGAATTTTCATATCAATTGAACAATTTGTCCGCATGGGGTCAAATTCAAAACTTGCAAATTTTTTAGTGGTCTTATTTTGAGCAAGTTTTCATTTCACTTTTCCCAATGGAAAGATGTTTATTTCAAACTACACTGCAACCTATTATTGTGAACACAGCAAACCTACCAGTCACTGGCTTCTTTTTTTTTTTTTTTTTTTTTTTTTTTTTTTTTTTTTTTTTTTTTTTTTTTTTTTTTTTTTTTTTTTTTTTTTTTTTTTTTTTTTTTTTTTTTTTTTTTGCTGTACTAGGTATTGAACTCAGGGGCATTCTACCTCTGAGCTACACCCTCAGCCCTTTTAATTTACTTTTTGTCTTTGTTTTTGAAATGGGGTCTTATTGGGTTGCTGAGAGTCTTGCTACAATGCTGAGACTGTCCTTGAACCTGCTATCCTTGTGTCTCAGCCTCCCAAGTACTGGGATTATAGGAGTGCACCACCATGTCCAGTCTATGATATTTTCACTTTTGGTTTTAGTATGTTTTAGTACAAATATTCAGGGATAGATTCTTCAGTTGAATACATCTGAGAGACAAACTGTTGAAATGATTAAAACTTTCATTGTAAGTTGTGTTTAAACTTTGAAGAAATAACCTAGGAAAAATGCATTGTGCGCATTTATTAATATTAGACATAGAACTGCGTATAGCTTGGCTATGTATCAGATCAACTGAGCTTTCAGTAGTAAACAAATAGAGCTCTTAATTGCCAGAATGGTGACAACATAATCACTCTGATTGGCATTGCTTCAGAATCGCTGAATAACCAAATAGTCTGGATTGGAAATGACTGCTTCACATGCATGACTGAATGTGTGGCTGAGAAAATGGTGAAGTATAATGTTAGGAACTTTATTTTTGTTTTTATAATTAGTACTGCATATTTTATAAAGTGATATCAACTGAGTTGTAGGAAAACAGTGATTCTGTGTTATTCTCACATGGAGAGAATATCTTTTGTTAAGAATTATTATTTTATCTCATCTTGACTTATGTATACGCTAGTTGTAGTGATCAAGGCAATATAGATAAACATTGGAAGGATTATTAATTGCATGCCAGGAAACATGAAATTTCCCAAAGCCAGATATGATTCTGCATCCAATTCTGTATGATACCTAAAACAAGGGAGCTTCAGTAGTACTTTAAAGCACTGGAAGAGCACTTTCCCATGCGTTATAGAAATGATGTGGGCTATTACTTAAGGAACTATAAAAATGAGGCATTGAATGGTATTCACAATACTCCAAATACTGATATTTATTCTTACGCGTGAAGCACCAGTTAAGATGTAAAAATTTAGTACTATTCCATACCAAAGTTTAGTTCTATTATTTGTTTTTAGCAGTTATCAGGCTACATCACTCATAGTTGCTGCAATTCTGAAAACCAAAGGTTTTACATATTAAGCTTGCTATTTAGTCAAGTTACTTGACTGTTCCAGGCCTTAGTTTTATAATACAATGAAATGATTGAAATAGATAATCTTAGGAACTCTTCCAGCTTTAATAAAATATTATTTATTTATTTATTTTTTTTTTTGAAGTACTGGGGATTGAACTCAGGGGCATTCTACCTCCGAGCTATACCCCCAGCCCTATTTTTTATTCTTTATTTTGAAACCAGGTCTCACTAAGTTGTGGAGTGCCTCACTAAGTAGCTGAGGCTGGCCGCGAACCCGGATCCTCCAGTCTCAGCCTCCCAAATGCTGGGATTACAAGCATGCGCCACCACGCCCGGCAAAATATTATTTTCTGATAGCTTGAATTGATAATTAGAAAAAGGAAGATTAAAGAATATCCCCTGATTTGTAATAAGGCGTTTGAATATACAATTTATGCAAATAGTCCTAAAATAAAGGACAGGTGAGATTTTTCAGTTTAAAATAACAAGTTTTTATTTTAAGATAAAACTTTCAGTTTTCCATGTGTGTTGAGGAGGTTAACTAGTGAAGCATAATCATTTTTAAACCATACACTGTAAAATAAGATTTTGCAATTATGCAAACACTTGATTTCACAGAAAAGTAGAGCAACTAGAAATGTGATAAATTAAGAAGGGGAGCAAAAATTGTTTTCTGCTCCCTGTCCAATTATAGATAATAGGTTAGATTGTATTACTGGCAGTACAAAATATAAAAATACATTGGTATGCAATATTTTATTTATAATTCACTTATCCATAATTATTTATATTTAATAATAATTTTCATCTTCCTTTAGGTATATATTGTTTGGAGGAAAGTCTAGATTGTTATTTATCAAGCACTTCTATGCTAACATTTTACATACATTATCTCATTCAGTCCTTACATCAACTCTGTGAAGTAGGTATTATTAGCCAGAATTGCTAAGTAATTTGCTCAAAGCCATACAGGACCAAGCTACACAGAACCAGGATCTGTCTGCCTCCACGCTTTAATCCTTATATCTCCTCACATAAACCATAAGAACTTCAGAAAATAGCAACAGTAACACCACAAACACACACACACACACACACACACACACACACACACACCCTTAATTTTTAATTTTACTCACAGTTACTAGCCTCAGTAAGACAAAGAAATACCTATATTGTAACTTGCGTCAGAATTATTTTGAGATATGTGACTGTTGATATAATTACCCATACACATGACCTTCTGTATAGTAATAAGTAACAGGTTTATCCATCTGTGTCTGAATTCGATTTTAGGAAGGAGTGGTCAAAATTAAGATCATTCTTTAATTAGAATGTCTGCTATGCTGTCTTGCATTCTCTGTCTATAAGTAGACACAGGTCCCACAGAAGGTTCTGGGGAGTTTAAATTAGAGGAAGACTTTCTTAGTTTCTTACAAACCTACCCCCTCCTTTGAATGGTAGTCCTTCACAAGCTTGCTTAAAGAATAGACATTTTCCCACGGTCCCCTGCTGATTCTGAATGAACAGATTCTCACCCTCCTGCTGACCTGTGAATATAGTGCTTATCCCCATCTTTGCTCTTTACTGACAGCCTTCATAAAAACTTGCATACAAGACAAATGGCACGGCAGAACCTCCGACAACTCATTAAGGAAGGATACAGTAGGTTCCTGCCAAATACCACTCCCATTTTAATGTGACCTAACAGCAGTTTGAGCCGGGCTGGAAGAAGGAAGGGGTGCTGCTGAGAACTTCTGCCTTCTGTCAAAGGCAGAGTAAGGTCTCTTTGCTCTGTTCTTAAAGAGGGACTTAGTGAAGATGTCGATGTATACATTAACTATAGGTATTGCTTTTGCACATGGTGTTTTCTCTGCATGGAATGCCTTTCTCTCCCTACCTTCCAGAGCCAGCTCAAATGGTACATTCAGTGTGACCTCTGTCCTGTCTCTCAGGCTGTTGCTCCTTCCTCTGGGTTCCAACAATACTCTTTTCTACCTCTGTTAGAGCAATGAACATGCTTGCAGTATGGTTTGCTGAATTATTTCTGTCTTGACTTATGCTAACTCATCTATCTATTTATCATCAGCATCTAGAGGGTTATTGGACACTACAGTCAAATCTTGTTCATTGTCATATTTCTTGCAATAGAGCAGGTGCTGGGTTATTGATTGGTAAGTGACTTTCCTATCCCTGTATGAGTTTTTCCTGGTCAGGGACCAGAATGACACAGAGTATGGTGATTATGATCATGGAAATCAGTGATAAGTCCCAGCTCTGCCCATTACTTGTGTATTCTTTTAGGTTTTCTCATTCTGTAATGTGGGGAGTGTAATGATACCCACCTTGTGGAAGTAAGTTTCTGCAGATGGTCTTAGACATTTTTCATAATTATAGGCCTATTCAGAATTTCTGCTGTTTATTCTTGATCTGATTGTGATAATTTATATTTTTCTCAAAATCAACATATCTTGTTTTAGTTTATTTTCATAGAGTAATTGTAAATGTTCTCCTACTTACTGATTTTTGTCTACACAACTGGCTATATTCCACTTTTACTTGTATATATGTTTGCTTTCTTGCCTACTTTCATTATTATTATTATTATTATTATTACTATATTATTGGTGAAACTGGGGATTGAACCTTTGAGCTACACCCTCAACCCCTTTTATTTTTTGTTTTTGAAGCAGGATCTCACTAGGTTGCTGAGAGTCTCCCTACATTGCTGAGGCTGTCCTCAAACCTATCTTCCTATCTTAGCCTGCAACGCTACTATGCCCATCTTCTATTTTCTTCTTTTTAAACAGAAGTATGTCAAAATGATCACAGTGGCTCTCTCTGGGTGATAAGATTATGGGCTATTTTTATTTTATATATCTTTCTGTATTTTCTAAATGTTTGGAAATCAGTATTTATTACTTGCGTATTCACAAAATGCATTTTAAAAACTCTCAGTTTCTTTATTTTCAGATAAGGAAATTAAAGTTAGAAGCATTTCATAGGTGGATAACAGCCTTACATTAGGTAGAACCAGAAAACCTGTACTGACTCAGCCAATTTCTAGCTGTGAGCAAGCTTCATAAAATCACCATGATTCCTCTCGTCCTCTTTGCATATGAAGAAACTGAGCCACCAACCCACTTCACTTCTTCTGGTTCTTATCTTACGTAAAGGTGAGGGTTGTTAGTGTTGGGTAAAGAACACAAAGAATTAATCATTGGGGCCTAATTTACCTTATATCATAAATTGATTTATTTTTTCTTGGTAACTCAGCAAATAGTTGGTAATAAAAAAACAATTATTATAGTTATAAAGAATAAAAGACAATAAGTGAGGATAATAACATGGCAATGGTGAAATAGAAAGGTAGCTGCTATATATTTGGTATTTTTAAATTACCTATGATGTTACAGTAGGATTTTAAAAAGAAAACTATTGGAGGGGAGACAGGGCTGGGGATCAAACCCAGAGCTTTGCACATGCTAGTTTTCCCAAAACTATTTAAAAAAAAAAAACTGGAAAATAGAGCCTGGCACAGTGATGCATGCCCATAATTCCAGTACTTGGAAAGTTGAGACAGGAGGATCACAGGTTCGAGGACAGCTTCAGCAACTTGGTGAGGCCCTCAGCAACTTAGTGAGAACCTATTTCAAATCAGTTAAGAACATAAGCTACTTTCAAAGGGACTTTCTATAATTAGGTTTTAAGTAGTAGATAACTAGAGCACTGTGCTATAAATCACTCAAGACTGGGCAAGGTGTCTCAGTCATCTTTAAATTCAGGGTGATTTGCCTGGTAATGACCACATAGTAAATCCAATAATAAGTGTGTTGTTTCCTACTAGTATATAAGTTTTATTTATTTATTTTTTTGCAGTACTGGGGATTGAACTCAGGACCATTCTACCTCTGAGCTATACCTCCAGCCCTATTTTTTATTCTTTATTTTGAAACCGGGTCTCACTAAGTTGCGGAGTGCCTCACTAAGTAGCTGAGGTTGGCCGCGAACACGGATCCTCCGGTCTCAGCCTCCCAAATGCTGGGATTACAACGTGCGCCACCACGCCCGGCTAGTATATAAGTTTTATGAGAGCGCAATCTTTTCCTTATTTTGTTCTTGTGAGGTTGTGAGCAATCCAAAGAACATTGTGTGACAAAATGGAGGTATTTAACAGAATCTTTAAATGAACAATTATAATACTAGTATGCCAATGTGCCAAGCATTGTGCTATCCCTTAAGTGAATTATTACATGTAATCCTCATAATAATTCTATAAATATTGTTAACATTTCCACTTAATTGAGGCTTACAGATTGTGGAACATATTCAAGATCATGTAACTTGAAAATGATTTAGCCACATTGGGCATGGTGGTACACACCTATAATCCCAGTATTTGGGAGGCTGAGACAGGAGGATTGTAGATTTGAGACCAACCTCAGCAACTTGATGAGACTCTCAGCAACCTAGTGAGAACCTGTTTCAAACAAAAAATAAAAAATGGCTAGGAGTGTAGCTCAGAGGTAGACTGCCCCTGAGTTCAATCCCTAGTAACACACAAAACACACACACACACACACACACACACACACACACACACACACACACACACACAGTGATTTGGCCAGAATTTGACAAGGACTGTGGGACTCCAGAGTTGGATCTCTTTGCTACATTGATCTCCAAACTCAAAAAATGCTTGGTGGCTGAATAAATGAGTAAAATTTCATTTGCAGAAGTTTGTACTTATCACTTTTCTTAGAAAAAGAAAAGGGATTTCTAAGTTTACAAACATCTTTGTGAGAGAAGGAACAACTAACTGCAAGTGCCTTTGGGATTTACTTGACTCGATTTCAAAGATGCGTCCTGTTATGTATCCATTAGGTGTTGATTATATTTGTAGACATCATGTAGAATCAAATTGTGTGTCAATTTATAGACACCACTGATTGTTAGTAATATCTCAATTTTAGAGACATTAAGATGTGTGCCTTGGAATAGGTAGTACAAGTAATATGTGAATACACAAGTTTTCTGTATTGCAGTGTAAATTTTTTCTAAAAGTTCTAAGCCAGGCCAGGTAAGCACACAGACCACAGAGTCAGTCGGCTTGACTTCAAATCTGTCTGCTACTTGCTACCCTTGGGGAACTTACTTCACTTCTCTATTTTAGATACCTCATCTATAAAATGGGGAAGATAATAACATCTTTGGACCACTCGAGATACACTCCATTAGACCTAGCTGGGTATTCTTAGTTTAATTTTTAGAACCTTTTACAAAAGATGAATCAGATTCCTTGCCAGGGGGGATATTTCTGCTTGTATTTTTTTCAAAGACTGTCTTTTGATTCAAAGACATTTAACTGTCTTCAGGAGGTTTCTGGCCCTAGACACCCTAAAAGCAGGCATCTTATCAGGTTGTTGCCACTAACTGAGCTCCTGGTAAGTGAGAACATGACATTAAGGAGGCACATTGCCATCCATTCACTTCCCACTATAAGCTAGTTAACTTTGCATAAATAAAACCTGCCATAGCTTGTACTTCTCATTCCAACCACCTAGACAGGTGTTTGCTTCATGTCTGTTTGCAACTGGAAGATACACACTAATTAATATTTTCTTGCTCTCTCTTCTTCCACTTCACCAGCTAATCTTTGCACAAATAAGCTTCTTTGCCAAATTCACATAGCAAATCAACAGAACTCCTCTCCCATAGGACCAGTGGATCTATTTGGAATATGCTCAATTATTTCTTAATGAACGTGACCTATAATGCACACTTCAAAAAAAATATTTGCTTTTACTCTAAGCCTATGAAATGTTTTCCCAAGTTTAGGGACTATGAAATGTGGGTTTTGTTTTGTTTTGTTTGATTTTGTTGTACGCAATCCTGATGACTAAGAATAAAGATGTTAGCAAAGGTTACATTTGGACAGAGGATGTACGAATGATTGTTGTCTTTTTTGTATTCTACACTGAAAACATTTCCCCTGGGAAAAGAAGTCTAAATTCCTTCTCATCCTTGAAAAGGTCAGAAACCTCTTACTAAGAACACTATTATATCTTCTTAAAACACTGGTTTTTAACACTGGCTGCTCATTGCAATCACCTGAAAATATTAAAAACAAAACAAAACAAAAAAAAAAACGCCATGGCTGGGCATGATGGCGCACGCTTGTAATCCCAGCATTTGGGAGGCTGAGACCAGAGGATCCAGGTTCGCAGCCAGCCTCAGCTACCTAGTGAGGCACTCCACAACTTAGTGAGACCCTATTTCAAAATAAAGAATAAAATAGGGCTGGGGGTATAGCTTGGAGGCAGAATGCCCCTGAGTTCAATCCCCAGTACCGCAAACAAAAACAAAATAAACAAAAAAACCCCACCATGCCTGGAACTAAACACAGAAACTCAAATTCTGAGATGAGGCCTAGAATTATTAGTGTTGAAAAGTGGGATTCCAGTTTGCAACCAGGAGTGAAAGCAATGAACTGATGTGTTATATGGTCTATCTAAATATCTCCCAAATCTATTATTAAGCTTCTCAGCAAAAGAACTGAGTCTAATACTTCATTTTATTCCTTTGGAACATTTGATTGATATTTGTTGTTTGATGATAAATTTAAAAAATAGGAGGCATGATCTGGACTTCACAATCCAATACATATGATTGTGATCAGAGACTTTGATTGGCTTAAAATAAACCAAATATAATAACAGTAAACCAAGTATTATATCTCAGCACCAGACATTTATTATACACATTAAACTGAATTTGAGTGCCTATCTCTGCTATCTGGGCCAGAAATTTTATATCTCTAAACTGGAATTACAACAGCATGTGCTCCAGGACCCTCACCAGTGTGCTCAATGAACAAGAGGCTGGTTACAGGCCAAGGGCACCTGCTGCCCCCTGGAGGGTATTGTGCTGTTACAGATGAAAACAGCATTTCCTAACGTCTGTCCTAAGGCATTCGAGAAGGTAGGAAACTAAACAGAAGGGGTTTGTGGTCATTTGGAAACTTCATAACATTTCTACACACTATATCTGAGCAGGAAAGTCATAATGCAAATAGACAAAAATACCATCTAAGTTCTATAATAAATGTGCTTCTTAGACTAATAGAACCATCACCCCCCCCCACACTTACTTCCTGTCAATATTTGGGAAGCTAATATTCTACAAATAATATCTTATCTTCATAATCTACAAATAACATTTGGAATTTGGAGGGAAACTCAATGAAGGATCTCTCAAGTAAAATTGATGAGGTGGAAATATTCAAATGAAAAGGCCCACTGGGCATGCTGATGCACACCTGTAATCTCGATATTTGGGAGGCTGAGACAAGAGGATCGCAGGTTTGAGGCCAGCCTCAACACCTTAGCGAGACCCTGTTTCAAAATAAAAAATGTAAAAAGGGGAGATAGGGATGTAGCCCAGAAGAAGAATGCCTGTGTGTTCAATCCCCAGTACCAAAAAAAAAAAAAGGCCCCACAGCCCATGCAGTGAAATACTGACCAGAGGATGTGATCTGGTGTGATATGCCATGCTTACATACCCATGTTTACCTTTTTCCCTAATGAAGCATTTGAGGTGCTTATACTGTTAAATACCAAAGGGAACTGTGATTTGTGCTTTGTAACATACGAACTTGACTATCATATGTACCAGGAATCATATTGGGCCAAAAATGTTTGAAGGACACTGAGAAGCCAGGCACAATGGGGCTCCACCCAGAAGCTCAGTTATTATTTGCAATTACAGTTGTGATTTCCTTCCTCAGAATGAGAAGATAACAAGTTTGGTAGAAATAAGAAATTTGAGCCTGGCGTGGTGGCACACACTTGTAATCCCAGTACTAGGAAGGCTGAGACTGGCCATGAACCCGGATGCTCCAGGCTGCAGGATCCG
>PVLC010000383.1:163102-224329 GCA_004027655.1 Graphiurus murinus
AAAAAAAAAAAAAAAAAAAAAAAAAAAAGAAATTTATAGTCAGGAGGCTTGGGTTTAATCCTCTTGTGTCACTAATTTAGTAATCCTAGCCAAGTAAATAAAAGTCTTCTTACTTGTAAAAGAAATGCTTACAGAGCTGTTAAAACTGTCCAATGAGATACTATATGTAAAAATACTTCACACCAGACCTGACATACAGTAGGTGCTCAATAACCATAAATCAATGTAAATATGATGGATGAGCAGAGATGGCACCAAACTGCAGAGGCAAAGAGGCAGGTGGAACTGGAGGTCAAAACAAAACAGACCAATGTTCTTGGCTCACTTTGCCAGGGACTGTCACCATTTGTGGACTTAAAGTCCTGCACCATCTGGGGAAGCCCCTTAGTCCTGTGTGAACTTGGATGGTTGGTCACCCTAGTTCCAAACCCAGAATGGATTATAAATAGCAGGGATATGGGACCATTAGGAAGAATGGTCCTGTTGATGACCAATATTTTTCATGTAGAGATTTCCTGATAAAAACTGCCAAATAGATTCAAAGTATGAGTGGGGTTGAGCCTAGAAATAGAGTTCAGTGGATACACTTGAATCTCCTGCAGGAACCTCAAGGAGTCAGCCAGCTGGTGCTACTTCAGAGAAACTTTACAAAATTGATTTCTTTCTTTTTTTCAGTACTAGGGACTGAATCCAGGGGCATTCTACCTCTGAGCTACATCCCCAGCCCTATTTTTTATTTTGAAACAGGGTCTCCCTAAGAGGGCCTCACGAAGTAGCTGAGGCTGGCCGTGAACCAGCGATCCTCCTATCTCAGCCTCCCAAGTACTGGATTACAAGCGTGCACCACCACACTCGGCTCCCAAAATTGATTTCTTAAGTGACTGATGATGACGCTAAAGGCAGCAATGAGAAAAGAATGGCCTCCTGGTGAATAATGCTAAGACAATTATTATCCATCATGCAAAAGAAAACAAATCTCCTACCTCATACAACACACAAAAGTTAACCGCATGAAAGCCTAAATGTGGAAAAAACCTTAAACATTTTAGAAGGAAATAAAGGAGAAAAATGTAGTGGAAGATTCTTAAATAAGCTAGATATAAGGAAAGATGGACAAAGTGGCTACATTAAAATGAAAAGATTCCATGAACATAGTGAACAGTTGAGCCATAAACTAGGAAATGGTATTTGCAACGCATCAAACCTACAAAGTGATTGTATCAAGAATACGTACAGAGTGCCAGGAAATCCATAAGGGTGGAGCCAGCAGACCAATAGACACAGGATAGGAATAGGCAGTGCACGGAGAACACTGGAGTGGGAAAAGCATATTTTTAAAAAAGCTCCACACATCAGAGAAATGCAAATTAAAAATCACAATGAAATAGCATTTTATATCAAGCAAATTGTCAGAAATGAGAAAGCCCACAATACCTAGCATTGGTGAGAATGTGGAGCAACAGAAATACTATTACACTGCTGGTGAGGGTGTAAATTGGTACAACACTTTTGCAGTGCAAAAACATCTATAGATGTTTTAAACGAATATACCTGAGCAATACTTCCTCATCCTGCCACCTAAAGAAACTCTCGAACATGAGCACAACAGGTTGTATATAAGAGGGTTCACCATATGATAGCTTATGAAAATAAGAGTCTGGAAACAACCTAAATGTCCATCAGCTGTAAAATAAATAAATTGTGTTACCATTCACTCAATGGGATTACTATCATACAACCGTTAAATGATCAGAGCTATGTGACCAATATCACCAAATCCCAAACTCATAATATTGAACTAGAGAAAACATATTACAGAAGGATTTGCATATCATGATACAATTTGTAAAAAAAAATGCAATATTGTAAATTTTTTTGTATATATAATAAAAACAGTCATAGAGAGAATAACCCAGACAGAGATTATTTCCTAGGAAAAAAAGATGGAAATGAACTAGGAAAGAATTGATAGGGCATCAAATGTGTCTATTATGTTTTCTTTCTTAAATACCTTAAGTAAATAACGCAAAATGATATGATTACCCAGAGCTGGAGAATAGATACATTATTTTGATAAATAGCATTATTTTATTTTTCTATGTGCTTTGAATACTTATTCTGGAAAAAAAAACCCGAACGCAATGTTAACAGTTAAATTCAGGTTACTTAAAAATTACTCTTAAATATTCTTAAAAAGTGAAATGAAACTCTGCTTTTAAGAGTTGGCCATGTAACAAAGCCAAGCGTAACCTTATTTCCAGAGAGTAAGTTAAAGTACCCACTGTGCTGACACAGATTTCACTGCTACTTGACCAACACTAGATGTCACTTTACTTCATGCATTAAATTTAATAGATTTTTTTTTTTCCTGGTTGAAATTAGATGAATTTAGTATGTTTCCTCAATCTCTTTCTCCAGTAGATACAAAGAATGAAGAAAATGGAGAGCGTTTTCTGTTCCACATCCACCCAGAGAGGGGTCGGCTATGTCTACTTGGATTCATCATTTTATCATCAGCATCCATGGCATATGATAGGGTTGCAGAAATATTGGTAAGTGAATGGACAAAGATAATAAAAGAGACTCTTTTTTTTTTTTTGGTGCCAAGGATGTAACTCAGGACCTCACACATACTAGGCAAGCACTCTACCTCTAAAGCTACACCCCCAGCCCAAGGACACAAGAGATTTTCACTGAGGAAATGTTTAACATCTCCAAAATGTTTAAAATTACATTCAGAACCAGTTTTTTTCTTTCAAATGGCAGCCAGGTGTTTGAAGCAGACCTCGCGGCAAGGGTCTGCCCAGGGAAATTGATGACTCCAATCTCAAAGTTGAGTTTGTGGTCAATGGATAGGAGACACGGTTGCCGATCTTTTAACCCAAAACTGTATCTTGGTTTATGGAGTAAAGTGGAGTCTTTGGCTAATAAAGACTCCCTAAGTTAACAATTGTAACTCGTTGAGGAGGATAAGGAACTTTGATAATCATGAAAACTGTGGATTCTCTGGAAGTTTTCATATAAGCACACAGCAATTGAAACAGGCTATTGTTCATTCATTCATTCATTCATTTGCTGGTACTAGGGATTGAACCCAGGGGATTTCTACCTCCAAGCTACACTCCCAACCCTTCTTATTTTGAAGCAGGGTCTTGCTAAGTGGCTGAGGCTAGCCTTGAACTGGTGATCCTACTGTTCCCCTTTCCCCAAGTACTGGGATTACAGGCATGTACCACCAAGCCCAGCCGATATATGCTATTTCTGAAGATTTACAGACCTCCTTAAACTCATGCATAGACCCTAGCTAAGGGTCCCCTGCCTTGGATGGATAAAAACATTTGTCAGGTGCCTATCCTCCGACTACTTTGCTTTCACTACTTTGCTCAGCTCAAACTCAGGACCTTGCCAAGTAAAGACTCTACCACTGAGTCACACCCCAGTCCATTCTAAGCCTTCTTAAACTCTGCTTTCACACTCTGGCAATAACTAGAATTTTGGCTAAGGCCTCCACAGGTCAAGAGAGCTAAAGAACATGGTCTTATAAATGAATGATATGGAGACTAACCCTGTAAACTCAGATATTAACAAAATACTGGCAACCTCTACTTTGCAAATATTTGGCTTATAGACACAATGTTTATGTATTTTTTTTCTATCAGGATATTTGAGAAAATAAAAAGTAGAACACATTTATTGGTGAAAATATTTATTTGTAAGCTTGTTCTTCTTGGGGGAGTAAAATAAGTCTGAGGAATTACTCCATAAATTAAAAAAATACCAACAAAATTCCTAGTACCTAGATATTTGTTCAAACGCTTTTCATTTTACACCTTTTAACAGGAAAGGATTTATTTTATGATTTCCTTGTGTCATAAGTATTACAAAAGTAATCTTTGTTCAAAGTAGATGGTATTTCACTACACAGTAGCAGAATTTCACTACACAGTGTAAAGATACTCAAAATAAAATAAGCTTAAAACTCATTCAACTTCTTTGCTTCAGATTCTTCATTAAAAAGATCTTTTCATTCCAGGGACCCTCCGTTCTGCTAGCCACATTATCAATCTGCCATAATCAGATGTTGAATAACAACTAGCATTCTTTTTCTCATGACTACCCACTTACTTCAACTAGTTAGGCCACAGTTACGACAGATAAATTTGGTCCATTTCTTAAAGTATCATTTTATTCACTGGACATTATATTAATGCTGTGAGAATGGTACAACCTGGGTTTGTTTTTATCCTATTATGCAATTTTTCCAAATGTGTTGGACCATGGTGAAGTAAAACAATAATATCTTAGAGTCTAGATTTATAGTCCTGGTAAGGCATAGGATCCATTGTGAAATTGTATATGGAAAATGGGTCTAACTTGGGGTCTAACTATTCAACTACTCAAAACTTCCATAACCCTTTCTAACAGATACAGAAGAACATATAGCCTTTGTCAGAGGCACAAAGGGCTCCACACAGCAGTTTTCTTCAGGTAATTGAAGAAAAAATGAGTTATATTCCGTCAAGGAAAAGCACCTGAACACTGATCCTCTTTTGTCTGTAATTGACAATGTCTCTGGTCTCTGGGATCTTTTCTTTTCTCTTTTTGCTTTTTTATTTTTACTTTTATTTTTGTTTTAGCATTGGGGATTGAATCCAGGGGCATTCTATCTCTAAGATACACTCTCATCCCTTTTTATTTTTTTAATTTTAAGATAGGGTCTCAATTGTTGAGAGCCTCACTAAGGTTGCTGAGGCTGACCTTGAACTTTTTATCCTCCTGTCTCAGCCTCTGAAGTACTGGTGAACATTTTAATCCTATGGAGAAAAATTTATATTTTCACGACTAATTATGTGACCATTTTATCCAATAAGTTTGTAAGTTTTCATTTATTGACTTAACTATTCCTCTCTGGCCTTAGACCCTAGAACCATCTGACTTCTCTTTCTAAAAGCTGTTATTGTAATGCTTCCTTGACTGGCCACCCTCTTTCCTGGAAGAAGTCATCCCTCATGAGTCATGGGCAGCTTAAGCAACAGACTTGTATTTCTAGTTCTGTACCTATGATCTTATAATCACATTTGATCATTCTGGCAACTTCTGATAAAATACTCTGTTTTTATATGTTAATATCACATGCACATTTCAGCGTTCACTTTGTCATCACTTTTGACACTTTCAAGATTATTAGCATTTTTAAAAGTTTAGAATCACTCACAGAGATGTTCAGTGAGGACAGCTGGTGGATTGCATCTGACCCAGGCACTACTAAACAGTGAATCCACTTCTCTAAGCTGCACCTTGGATCAATGGGTTTTCTTTCTGAACTACGTTATATCCTTTCTTGATAGTTATAAGCAAATCTGAAAGTCTTACAATCTTCTCCTTTTTATTGTGATTCTGGTGACTAAACCCAGGGGGCGCTCTACTTCCAAACTACACCTCCAGCCCTTTTTATTTTTTTATTTTGAAACAGGGTCTCGCTAAGTTGCTGAGGGTCTTGCTATATTGCTGGAACCTGCGATACTCCTCTCTCAGTCTCCCAAGTACTGAGATTACAGGCATGTGGCACCACACCCAGCTAAGATAATTTTTTTAAAAAAACCATAGACGTCACTGGTTTTAGTATGAAGCAAGTACTAGATAATTGCATTTTATGACAATTTTAACTCACTTAAATTCAAGTCATTAAAAGTTCCATAGCATTTTCTGATTGAAATCTGAATTTGTATGAGACAAATCTTTATCACAAATGATGCTGAAAAGTAAGAAAAATTTCAGAAGCTTTTCAACTTCGTATCTAATCATCTGAGTTGAACAACAGTGGCAGGACCATCTACTCTAGGTATTTCCTGCATAACGCATCAGAACTCTGCTCAGCCACCAACCATCTGCATGAGGATCTTGGCTCCCCACTTGCTAGTCTGTGACCTGAGGCAAGTCACTCTCCTCTCCTTGTCTCATTTCCTCATCGGTACAGGGGAGCTACTGATAGGATTTCTGTCACAGAGTTAGGAGGATCACTTGAGTTAAGGTTATTAAGTCTTCAGGTCAGTACCCGGAACGTGGTGTCAATAATGCTAAACAAACCAACAAAAATCATATGATAACAGATGTTAAATGGCCATTGTCCAATTAGAAAACATAGCCTTGAAGACCTTTAAGTTCCCTTCCAGTGCCAAGTTCAGTTATTTTTCTCTTGCTCTCAGAAGATGGGACTGCCCCTTGTGTCCTGAACATTCCATATTCTTTGAACTCTCACCTGCACCTTTGTGGAACACCTTTCCTGTCACTAGGTTCTCAAAGTGGGTGATATCACCCCCTATGGGCACTGGTACAAAATATAGATACACTCAAGAATGTAAAATTGTCCCTGCATCTTTCTGCTTATTTGCTTAACAAAGGTAGATTTCAGGGAGGGGGGGGACTGAACAATTTTTTTTCTGAAAAGAGGGTGATAAGCCAAATAAGTTTAGGGACCTCTGCAAACCTATCCAAATGTCGCCATCTCCATCCCATGTTTTATTGCTTTGTAGTATTCCCTCCTTGTTTTATGTGCAAATTATTGTATGCCAAATAAGGCTGTAAGTCTCTTAGAGCAGCTTTATGCTTTATGTATGTCTCCCAAAACATAAGTAACTATTTATTGAATTAATAAATGGTATGGGAAAAATTAAATTGGGAATCAGCTCTTCAACAATAATTAAATGCAAGTAAAGTAATTATGTATTTAATATATTACTAAGCAGTTCCTATTTCTAAAGAAGTTTTGGTTTACATCCTCCCCTGCTTTTGGTCTGGTCTACTGTAGGTGAAACATTTGTAGATTAGCTGGTTCCCCTTCATTCCTTCTCTTCTGAAATGTGCGGTAAAGTAAAAAATGCCCAGAGCAATAATTTGTGGATAAAAAACAGCTGCACATGGAAAATAATTGATGTGGTTTAAAAATTACTCTGAGGTGGAAAGTAAAATGCCTTTTTCAACCTATACTCTAAAAAGAGTGCTAAAGCTAATTCCTTATAAATCACAGACTGGGAGCAGAGCAGGACACCCATTTGGGGGCAGTCAGATAATTTTAGACAAAATAGAGCCTTAAATCAGTGTATAAAAAGTTAGAAAATATTGTTTGCTGAGAAGATATAGCTGAAGTTAAAGAAAGTCTTATCTGCAGTCTTAGTAACATGAGTTTAATATTTTCCATTATTATAAATAAAGAAGCTGATCACTTTGGTTTCTAAACTAATCTCTCTTTTTTTAATGCCTTTGTAGTTTTGGTTCTTTTTTTCTGTTCTGCCTCTGAAATTTTCCTGGAAGTGACCCAAACGGCAAACGTTCTTTATTGTATTTCCCAAGGTGCTATTACCACTGATATGCTACCCTAATGCCACTTAACACCAGGTGTGCAGGTCGGTGTATGGTGCCAAACACTGGGATAAGATTGGAAGATTCTATCAACACAGACAATATTTGACTGAATTTTTTTGCTCTGACGTAAATCCACATAGACCCATCCTTTCTTTTCTTTACTTTTAAATTTTTATTTGAAAATAAAAGCCCTATCTTATTTTTATTTGGAAACAGGGTTTCACTAAGTTGTTGAGAGCCTTGCTAAGTTGCTGTGACTGGCTTCAAACCGGTGATCCTCCTGTCTTCGCCTCCCAAGTACTGGGATTACAGGCGTGCGCCACAACGCCTGGCTTATTTTACTTTTTGCACCAGTTTTGATTTGTAGTCATAGGAAATAGTTTCCAACAGCTCAGGCTCCTTCTCAATCCTTCTCATAAAGTGTCCTTCTCTGGATGGAGCAGGCTAGTACTTCAGCTGAACCCAGGGACCTTTCTCTTTGGCTTTCTTTTTTCCTAATTATTTTCCTTCAAGCAGTTAGGAGGCTCAATACGCACATTCATTCTGTTGGCAAAAATCTCACCCTTGTTTATTTACAACAACACCAGCGGCATGCTGGGTAGTACTATATGCCCTCCCAGTTTTGCCTTGGTGAGACGGATTCCTTTCTGAACATCTACCATTCCCTTAATGTCTACATCATCTTTCCTGTGGATTCCCGTGTATGTGGCCCAAGGAACAGCCTCATGTTTCCTAAAAGGCCTAGAGAACAGGCAGTGGATGCCTCTCCTCCCTCCCTATGTTCACCATTTGGGCAAATTCCTGGAAGATGGCGGTTCTGGTCAAAAGGTGACCCATCGTTCTTTCCTACGTTATAAAAATGCCTGAGTCTAGTTACTTGTCCCTTCATTTTGAAATTGTTAGTTCTAGAAGATATGCTTGTTAAGAGAATTTCAATTCCCTGATTTTCTTTATATAAAGTGTATCTGAGTGTGTGTATATATACATATATGTGGGGGGGGGTACTGGGGATTGAACCCAGGGGCATTCTACCTCTGAGCTATACCCCAGCCCTATTTCATTTTTTTTGTTTTGTTTTGAAACAAAACTTGGGTCATTATCTTCATACTAAACCCAATTATGCAGTAGTAACATGGCAGGCAGAGAACAAAATGCCTTCAATGTTGTGTTTTCTTTTTCATTCTGTCATAAAGCAACAGGGTCCATCAACTTAGTCCTAAAGATTGCAACCTTTCTTACCAGAACCAACCACTCAGAGTTTCTAAATTACCCACCAATGCCAAACAAGAAAACACCAAATGGCTAGACATCTCCAGTAATAAAGAATAATGGTGGGAAGAGGGAAGGGTGAGCAGTTACCTCCCACTTAACCTCATTCACAAAATGGGAATAATAATAACAGGCACCTTATGGGGTTATGGTAAGATCAAATAACATTAATGAAAGCACTGCAAATAATGCTTGGCATATAATAAGTATTTAATACACCTAAGTTGCAGAGGGCCTCACTAAGTTGCCAAGACTGGCTGTGAACTGCAATCCTCCTGTCTCAGCCTCCCAAGTACTGAGATCACAGGCATGCACTCTCAAGCCCACGAAGTAATATTAAAAAAAAAAATCCGTTAAAAGAAAATTAAACAGGAAATGGAAAGGGGTTTAGTCATTATTTTTTAAGTTGCTGTATTTCTTAGCTAATGCACACAGGAAGCCTACAAATTAAGCAGCATTACAATAGGATGAGTCATCAGAATTTTTCACTGCTTAATTTGAGCCTGTTGTTAATCTCAATACTTCATAAACAGTAGTTAAGCAAAAAGATTAAAAATATGTACATGTACTTTTTAAAATCTTTAAGCCCCATGATTGATGATCTTTAACGGTGTTGCATGAAAAGATAAAAAATATTCTAAGTATGCATCACATTTGTGATAGTCTAAGAGTTTACTTTGTTAGTCAGGGAATTTGCTACTAAATTATATAAACATTGTAATTTAAGCCCATGCCTGATTTGGGGAAAAGAAATAGGCTGGAACAATGAAAAGCGATGACTCGAAATATCCGAGGATTAAGATAGAATTAAGGCAACAGCTGCAGTATATTTAAATTAGACAGGTAGTTTAAAAGGCTTGAATTTAGACCATGTATTAAATATATTTGGGGCCTGCAGAGTGAGGAAAACTGAGTTTTTCTCCATGAACTTTTCAGTAATGAATTTGTAAAAATCAACTGGCAAAGTATATTTTTTCAACTTTATGGAAAAAAAAAACCATAAAACATAAACTGCATACTATGTACAAGGCACTATTATTTATGTGTATACTATGTAGAAGGCACTATTCCTAGAACTTTACATATGTATGATTCATTTAATCCTCATAACAAATCTATGAGAGAGATGCAATTACTACCTCTATTTATTAGAGGCATAATTTGGACATATTTTGTCCAAAGTCATTCTGTTAGTAAATGGGATTCTAACCTAGTGGAAAGTTGGAGTCTAGGTTCTTAACCATTTCTCAGTTCTGCTTCTGCCACATGACCAATCATCTTGTAATTCACTTTTGTCAAAGCACTAAGAATGCCAGGTTAAAATAGCAAGTTATGGTAGGTTACTATTCTGTTACAACATAGAAGAGCCAAATAAGTTTTATAGGATTTTGCCTCTGTGGTGCTGGGGATTGAACCCAGGCCCTCATGCATACTCTATCACTGAGTTATATCCCTATCTCCTAAAATTTTAAAAAAAAATATGAAAACCTTGCTGAAAATCATTTTCTTAGGCTACAGGAACTGAAGATACAGCAGTATTGAAATTTTCTATAGGTTAGTTAATCTGAAAAAAAGGGAAAGGACAAAACTCCACCAGACTTGGTAGTAAAAAAGATAAATAATAATTAACTTTTATTAAATACTTATTATATGCCAAGCATTATTTGCAGTGCTTTCATTAATGTTATTTGATCTTACCATAACCCCATAAGGTGCCTGTTATTATTATTCCCATTTTGTGAATGAGGTTAAGTGGGAGGTAACTGCTCACCTTTCCCTCTTTCCACCATTATTCTTTATTACTGGAGATGTCTAGCCATTTGGTGTTTTCTTGTTTGGCATTGGTGGGTAATTTAGAAACTCTGAGTGGTTGGTTCTGGTAAGAAAGGTTGCAATCTTTAGGACTGAGTTGAAGGACCCTGTTGCTTTATGACAGAATGAAAAAGAAAACACAACATTGAAGGCATTTTGTTCTCTGCCTGCCATGTTACTACTGCATAATAGGTTTTAGTATGAAGATAATGACCCGGAGCTCTAGATTCCCATTTTTCAAATTCTATCTCTGACTTTGTCTTAGTTCCTCCCTTGCTGCTATAACGAAAATACCTTAGACTGGGTAATTTATAAACAACAGAAATTTATTTCTCATAGTTCTGATGCCTGAGAGTTCAAGCTCAAGGCAGCGACAGATTCAGTATCTGGTAATGACTTGCTCTCTGCTTTAAAGATGGCAGCTTCTCGCAGTGTTCTCACATGGCAGAAGGGGGTGTAAAGAGGAAACAGGCTCCCTCAGGCCCTTTTATAAAGGCACTAATCCCATTCATGAGGTGGCCTGATCACTTCCCAAAGGTCTCACCTCTCAATGGCATCACCTTGGGGAGTGGGTTTCAATGTATGAATGTTGGAGGGGACACTAGCATTCAGACCATGATGGCTGCTTCTTAGTTTACATTGTGCAAGTGATTGAATTCCCAAAGATAGTCCTCTTGAAAGCATTGACAGGAAACATCCCTACCTTGTTTTCATTCCTGAAGTAGGGGTGGAAGAGGACCAGGGGGAGGGGTGGGAGGAGAGAGCTCAGAGAGAAAGAGGGAATGAGAGGGGCAAGAGTTTATAAAACCATCTAAAAATGTTCCCTCCTCACCTTAGTCCACATTTTCCATGACCTGTTTGATGTTTTCTATTTGCTTAATGATGACATCTGTCCAACTTCCATCAGCTTCTTCTCAGTCATAGGAGGATTTTCTAGAACTAATGCTCTTGCCTGAGAACTGGCCCACCAGGCCCACCCAGGCGGTTCTGGTGAGATCACTGAGTGTAGCACTTGTTCTCAGTCTGCTTGCCATCTTCCTCCATGTGTCACCAGTGCTATGAACCACACCCACATAACAACTCAGAAACAGATTTTCTTTAACCACATGTGATGGCGCATCAGGATATTTTTAACTAGGCCACATAGCTATCTACTTGATCATTCTTCTTCCGCTTTCAACAAATATTTATTGAGAACTTATTCCCAATAAGTTCCCAGCTGTGCCAGGCAAAAGTGATAGAAAGATGCATTAATCACAGTTACTGTCCTGGGTCACTTCTTAGTAGCTGCAAACCTCATATTCCTTACATGTTGCCAGGGAAGGCTGTTTTTAATTTTTTTAAATTAAGTTGCTTTCCAACTCTTGACTAGTTTAAACTTTTTCTTATAATCTGTGGTCTCTGTTTTTGCTTTCTGTTTAGCTCCTTTATTAGCATTATTCTTTGCAAAAAGGTCAGGACATTCAAACTGTATCCTTTTTAATCAGGGTCATGGTTTATTTATACTTCTCTTTTGGTTCTATCCAGTGGTCTTTCCCTCCCTCCATCTCTACCTCCCTTCCTTCTCCCCCCCCCCCTTCCTCCTTCCTTTCCCTCCATTCCTCCCTCCCTCCTTTCTTCTTTCATACTGGGGATTGAACCCAGGGGCAGTCTACCTCTAAGCTACACCTCCAGCCATATTTTATTTTTTATTTTGAAACAGGGTCTTACCAAGTTGAGGAGGGCCTTGCTAAATTGCTGAGGCTGTTGAGATTACAATCCTCCTGTCTGGGCCTCCCAAGTACTGGGATTATAGGCATGCACTACCACACCGGGCAAACCAGTGCCTTTTTCTGATAGTACAAGCCAGGTATGCGCACTTACTTTGCATGTTGCACATATTATCCCCTTAATGCTACTGCCCTTTGTGAGGTCTAAACTTCTACTATCCAATATTGAATTAGTGAGTGAAATATTCCACAGTATTACATATGTGGCATATAAATACATATATATGTATATGTGTGTGTGTGTGTGTGTGTGTGTGTGTAATTTAAAGCTTTAGATGTGTATCTACAAAGATGAATTGGCTATTGTCTTTGTCCTTTTTAGTATATAACTTCAGGCTTGCCTTTCTAAAGACACCTATATGGTTTCAATCAGAGAAAATTAATTTTGACCTTGCTGGGGGATAGATGAGTTTAAAGAGTAATAATGTAATAAAAAATCTGGGTGTCATTTTTAGTTTGGCTTATGTCATTAAGAGTGACATTTCTTAGTGAGAAAGCAACAACTATGGTGTGTTTCTCTTTTTTTAAAGAGGTTTTTATGGCAGAAAATAAGCCATGATTCAGCTTCACCTTGGAACTAAGCCAAACAACTAGGATTCATGGGTATATTACTATTATTATTATTATTATTATTATTATTATTATCATTATCATTATTATTACCACCTTACCATTATCTAATCACAAATTTTATTAGTACTACTAATGAGAGTTGCAGTCATACTATTTATTTTTTTATTTATTTTTGTGGTACTGAGGATTAAACTCAAGGGCATTTTGCTTCTGAGCTACACTTTAGCCCTTTTTTAAAAACTTTGAGATAGGGTCTTGCTAAGTTGCCCACACTGGCCTCAAAGCCATCCTCCTGTCTCAGCTTCCCAAGTACTGGAATTACATGTGTGCACCACCATGCCTGGCTACAATTATACTATTTTTATGTTGATTCTTTCCCCTCAAGGAATTTTTCCCTTCTTTTCTAATTTTTTTTTATCTCATCCTAATTGTGTTTATTTAAACAAAAGTGACAATTTACTTAATTACATAATACTAAGCCAAAGAACACCAAGCCATTACTATTCTAAAATTGGAGGTTACCTGCTAAAATGATATTATAGCAATGTATCTCTCAGATATGATATTTTTCTGCTTACAGCCAAGGGAGAATTCTTTTTTTTTTTTTTTTTTTTTTTGCGGTACTGAGGATTGAACCCAGGGGCATTCTACCTCCAGGCTATACCCTCAGTCCTATTTTTTATTCTTTATTTTGAAACAGGGTCTCACTAAGTTGTGGAGTACCTCCCTAGGTAGCTGATGCTGGCCGTGAACCCGGATCCTCCGGTCTCAGCCTCCCAAGTACTGGGATTACAAGCATGAGCCACCATGCCCAGCTGAGAAATCATTTTAAAACACATTTAAGTTTGTTGTTAGAGCCAGGCATTATCAGATTATTGCTTAAGAGAGGTCCCACATTCTCTAGTTAGAAAAGTGAAGTGCATAAGCAGGGCTCCACATTCAACCTGGTTGATTGTACACTGCACAATTCTAGGGCTTGTCACTCACAAAAATAGTGATATGAATGGCATGCCTGGCATTGTGCAACAGAGTGGACTACATATTTAGAAATACTAGTAACAGTACTATTCTGAAAGACATTCTCTCAGTATGGAATTTCATAATAAATATTCAATTTCACAAAAAAATACACCACTGGAAAAGAGGAAGTAAATGTGAAACAAAAAAGAACCAACTAGTAGAAAAGATAAAGATGTGGGGAAAGATTTAGATAGGAAATGACTCTAGCAACAGTGCAGATTAGATAGCTTGAATTCTCTTTCTGCAAAAGATCTAATGTTGGGTAAAAAGTAAACAAACAAACATGCTTTTAAACACACTGCTTATCTCACAAGACAACAAGGGAAATCACCAGTTCTTCAATATTGTCACTTTAAAAAATGCACTAAATGTTATGGCCAATGTAATAAGAAAAGAAAAACAAATAAAAATTTAAAAGATTGGAAACAAAAAAACAAACTCTCCCTAATGGCCCATATGGCTGTTCATACAGAAAATCCAATAAACTACAAATGATTACAACTAAGAACTTAGTAAGGTTGCTTAATATGATATCAATATACAAAACCTGATTATATTTCCAAACACCAACAAAGAATTAGAAAATACTACTAAAACATCTTCATACTCATAAAGATAAACAAAACTATGCCTATCAGAAATAGTGGCAAGGTTTTTATAAGAAAATTCTGAAACTCTACTGAAATATTTTAAAGAGAACCTAAATACATGGAGAATTATACCATGTTCATAAAAATGTAAATTAAATTTTCTAAAGATGTAAACACTTCTCAAATTAACTATAAATGTGATATAATTTAAGTTCAACCCATCAGATAGATGTAAGTGTAATAGACTTGAGTTGTTGGTATTCTTCAGGGAGCCTAGTATAATTAACGGTATCTCTGACCCCCCAAAATTTTCTTGTGAAAAGGACGAATGCTTAGATATATATTGCAAATAGAAAAGCTATCTTATTCGCCAAGAACTGGAATATTTATGTCAACATTAGAACATTAAGAATGTGATTTCCTGGTAAAGGAACTGCTATCTCAGTTGCAAGATGGCATTTTTCATCCATGACTCAGAAGGGAAGTCTCAAATACCTGCCCAGTGCCAAATATGGATATAGACATTGGGTTTCCAGAGCTGGAGAGGAGAATGTTTTAGCAAGTGCACGTTGCCACACATGAGAGCATCCCAAGCATCCAGCGGTATCTGAATGACTATACCTCACCCAAAGGCCACTTGTTAAACTATAACAGGCATGCCACCTGTTCCTTCGGAGGCCAATAAGTGATCTTTGAACAGGGTTGGAGTTAAAAAGTAAACCTATGCTTCACGTTTTCACATTGTTATAAAGTACTTCTAACAACTGACTTGATATGAGCGTGCAATGTTTGCTCCTAAGATTTGCTCAGTGTTTACGTTTTCAAGGAAGAACACATTTGCTATGAAAGTTTTTCCAAATAGTCTGATTGCTTTTGAAGCAGCTCTTAAAACTATGTAGTCAAGTCAAACTTTCTGTACTATAGTTACCTTTCCGACTTTGTCGCCATTGAGTTGTTGGTATTTTACAGTGGAAAGAGAGGCAATTCAAAGCAAAATAATTATAGATGCCCTTTTAAAGGGCTATACTATTACTTTTGCATTGCAAACTATGACTTCTCAAGAACATAAAGATAAAACCCTTGATCAATAAACATTTTTTAAGTAATCACAAAAGCATCATAAGGAATATGAAAATATCTCAGGCTAGTGACGTGATCCATGCTTCCCTTTCAACATTTTCTTCATGTTTCTGATTCACCCCCTCACCCTGCTTTTCCTCTCACACATCCTCTTCATTGTTAGAAAGAGATGACAGATACAAACTAAAAGCTTCATGGACTGCACACATGGCAATCTGTTTTCCTACAATATGTAATATTTATTTTAAAGATAATTTCGTTTTTTATTTACTTTTTCCTTCTGGTTTGTTGCTCACTAGTTGCCAGAACTGAGTACCATTTGGAAAAGTGGAAAATTAATAAAGCTACAGATGGCCAGAGCAAACCAACAAAATCCAAATGATAGTAGGTATTAAGTGGCTATTGTCCACTTACAAAATCAATTTGATTCAGTTGACATTTGTAGACTACTCCATCCAACAATGGCATAATACACATTCTTCTCAAACTCACATAAAATATATAAAATAGACCAGACCAAATGCTGGGCCATAAAACATACACTAATGCATTTAAAAGAGTAGAAATCATAAAAGATTGTTCAGACCTTAATGGAATTAAACTAGAAATAAACAAAAGGTTTCTGGAAAATCTTCAAATATCTGAAAATAACATGCAAAACAACATCCCTCTAAATAAACTGTGGTCCAAGGAAGAAATTTCAAGAGCAATTTAAAAATAGTTTGAATTAAATGAAGATAAAAGTAAACTTAAAATTCGTGGAACACAGCAAAAGCAGCTTAGAAGAAAATTTGTAGCATTAAATGCATATACTGGAGAAGAAGAAAGGCCTAACCTCCTTAAGAAGATGGGAAAGTCCACCTTAAGAAGTTCATGAAAAAGGTGAAATAAAACTGATTAGCAAGCATATAAAAAAAAAATGTTCAGGTTCAAGTGTAAGCCAATCAAGAGAGAAAGGTGCTTGGGTTCCCAAAAGTGTAGACATTAATTCAGAACAAAAAGAACCAAGGGAAACTGGAATGCAAGAAAACGAACTTAGAAGGCCAGTTCTTTCCTAGGGTAAGGGACAAAGGGAGACCCGGGCTTTGCTTTCTAACCTTGGTCACTTACGCTTTGAGCTCTGGTCTTAGCATAAGAGTTTGGACTTAGGATCACTAAGAGTTTTTCATCTCTAAAATTAGATGGTTCTATGATTATGTGGGTTGATGTGGGCCATTCTGTTGATTTCCTAGTCTCCAGGAGCAAGGATACTAGCCTTTGGGGGAGGAACTGACTAACTCCATGGAGAATTGTCAACGCAGAGGTATGGCCTCACAAGTCTTGGTCTACCCACCATATGTTTATCAAACTCAGTCAAGTGCCTTTTGTAGTGTGAAGAAACTCAAAGTAGAGCTAAGCAATTGTGTTTTCCAGGAAAGAAACTATCCGCGGACCTATGTGAATGGTAGAAACTTTGGAAATCCTCATCCTTCCACAAAGGGTAGTGCTTTTCAGACAAAGTTACCATTCACTAGACCTCAAGGACACAACCTTTTGTTGTAGACAAGTGCTGTTGTTTTGAAAAACACTGCGGGTGCTACCAAGGTTATAGCAGCTCCAGCCCAGCCAGCTCTAGTGGAGGCACCTCAGATTGGGGCGTTGGGAAACAGGCTACATTTCTTCAAAGGGCCCCAGCAATGTAGGTTGAAGCGCAAGAGTGAGGAATTGGATAATCATAGCATCGTGATGCAGATTGTCGATGAACTGTCCATACTTCCTGCAATGTTGCAAACCAACATGGGAAATACTGTGACAATTGTGACAACCACCACAGGTTCAAAGCAGAATTGTAGCACTGGAGAAGGTGACTATCAGTTAGTACAGCATGAAGTCTTATGCTCCATGAAAAATACATATGAACTCCTTGATTTTCTTGGTTGGGGCACTTTTGGCCAGGAGGTTAAGTGCTGGAAAAGAGAGACAAATGAAATTGTAGCAATCCAAATTTTGAAGAATCACCCTTCTTATGCATGTCAAGGTCAAATAGAAGTGAGCATATTAGCAAGGCTCAGCACTGAAAATGCTGATGAATATAACTTTGTACAAGCTTATGAATGCCTTCAGCACCGTAACCACACTTGCTTAGTTTTCGAGATGCTAGAACAAAACCTGTATGACTTTCTGAAACAAAATAAGTTTAGTCCCCTGCCACTAAAAGTGATTCAGCCCATTCTTCAACAAGTGGCCACTGCACTGAAAAAAATGGAAAAGTCTTGGTTTAATTCATGCTGACCTCAAACCAGAGAATATTATGTTGGTGGATCCTGTTCGGCAGCCATACAAGGTTAGTCATAGACTTTGGGTCAACCAGTCATGTATCAAAGACTGTTTGTTCAACATATTTACAATCTCAGTACTACAAAGCTCCAGAGATTATATTGGGGTTGCCATTTTGTGAAGCCATAGACATGTAGTCATTGGGATGTGTGATTGCAGAATTATTCCTTGGATGGCCACTCTATCCAGGAGCCTTGGAGTATGATCAAATTCAATACATTTCTCAGACTCAAGGTTTACCGGGAGAACAGCTGTTAAATGTGGTATGAAATCCACAAGATTCTTTTGCAGAGAAACAGATATGTCTCATTCTGGTTGGAGATTAAAGACACTGGAAGAGCATGAGGCAGAGAGAGGAATGAAATCTAAAGAAGCCAGAAAGTACACATTCAGCAGTCTGGATAATATAGCGCATGTGAACAGTGATGGATTTGGAAGGAAGTGATCTTTTGGCTCAGAAAGCTGATAGAAGAGAATCTGTTAGTCTGTTGAAGAAACTGTTGCTGATTGATGCAGACTTAAGAATTATTCCAATTGAAATGCTGAACCACCTTTTTGTTAATATGAAACATCCTCTAGATTCCCCTTATAGCAACCATGTAAAGTCTTGTTTTCATAGTATGGATATTTGTAAGTCCCACCCAAATTCATGTGACCCAAATAATCACAATAAAACTTCACTTTTAAGACCAGTTACTTCAAGTAGTACTGCTACGCTGACGGCAAATTTTACTGAAAATTGGAACATTAAGAAGTCAAGCATTGACTACATCTGCTGACTCAGTTGTGCACCATGGAATACCTCTGCAGGTGGGAATTGCACAGTTTGGTTGTGGTGATGCTTTTCAGCAGACACTGATTATCTGTCCTCCAGCTATTCAAGGTATTCCTACAGCACATGGTAAACCTACCAGCTACTCAATAAGGGTAGACAATACAGTTCCACTTGTAACTCAGGCCCCAGCTGTGCAGCCATTACAGACCCAGCCAGGAGTTCTCTCTCAGACATGGTCTGGCAGAACACAGCAGATGCTGGTACCTGCCTGGCAGCAGGTAACACCCATGGCTCCTGCTACTGCCACACTAACTTCTGAGAGCGTAGCTGCTTCACAGAGGCTTGGAGACTGGGGGAAAATAATTTCACACAGCAATCATTACAGCTTGGTGATGCCGCAGCCTCTTCTAACCAATCAGATAACTCCGTCAGCCCCTCAGCCAATCAGTGTGAGCGTTGCACGTGTTGTCTGGCCTCCGCCTGCCACTACCAAGAAAAATAAACTGTGCCAGAACAGAGGTATTTTGGTAAAACTAATGGAATGGGAGCCAGGAAGAGAGGAAATAAATGCTTTCAGTTGGAGTAATTCATTGCAGAATACCAATATCCCGCATTCAGCATTTAATTCTCCAAAGATAATAAATGCAAAAGATGTTGAAGAAGAAAGTTGTGTAGAAACACAGGACAATGGTAACTCAGAAGAAGAGGCAAGACATTGCTGCAAAGCAACTGTCAGACAGGACTTGGATTCATCAGTTTCAGACAAACAGCGGCCAACTATCATCATCCCCGACTCCCCGAGTCCTGCAGTGAGTGTGATCACCATCAGCAGTGACACCAGTGAGGAAGAGACCTCGCCAACGCATTCACTCAGAGAATGTAAAGGTAGTCTAGATTGTGAAGCTTGCCAGAGCACTTTGAATATTGATCGGATGTGTTCATTAAGCAGTCCTGATAGTACTCTGAGCACCAGTTCCTCAGAGCAGTCCAGCCCATCCCCTTGCAAGAGACCCAACAGTATGTCAGATAAAGAACAAGAAAGTGGCTGTGATACTGTGGATGGCTCTCCTATGTCAGACTCTTCGGGGCAAGACAGTTCATTTGCAGAGAGCAGTTTCGTGGAGGATACACATCAAAACCCAGAACTGGTAACCTCTGCCAACACAGACACCAAGCCAGCTGTTTGTACTGTTGTGGTGCCACCAATGGTGGTAGAAAATGGATTAAATGCTGATGAGCAAATGTCACACACAGATTCTACATGCCAGCCATTAATAAAAAGCAGATCTGCCCCTGGAAGATTAAACCAGCCTTCCTCAGTGGGTAATCGTCAGCAAAAATTGACATCAGCATTCCACAGCAGCATTTGAATTTCAGCCAGGTTCAGCACTGTGGGTCTGGGCATCAAGAGTGGAATGGAGTGTCTGGGCATCGGAGACAGCAAGCTTATATCCCTACTAGTGTTACCAGTAATCCATTTATTCTTTCTCATGGAAGTCCTAACCACACAGTAGTACATGCCCACCTGGCTGGAAGTACGCACCTTGGAGGACAGCCTACTCTACTTCCATACCCATCATACGCAATCCTCAGTAGTGCTGCACCAGTGGCCCACCTCTTAGCCTCTCCATGTACCTCGAGACCTATGTTATAGCATCCAACTTATAATCTCTCTCATCCCAGTGGCATAGTTCACCAAGTCCCAGTGGGCTTAAATCCCCGTCTGTTACCATCCCCAACCATTCATCAACTCAGTACAAACCAATCTTCCCACTACATTCTTACATTGCAGCATCACCTGCATATACTGGATTTCCATCGAGTCCAACAAAACTCAGCCAGTATCCATATATGTGAAAAAACAAAAATAGTATATTGAGGAAGCTCAATGATACAAACATTTGATTAAAAATAAAAACATGGTATTTAATTAAAAAAACAAAAAAGTGTAAGCCAATCAAAGAAATGCAAATAAAATACCACTTTTCACATATTGAATTTAAAAGTTTATGTTTTTTAAGTATAATAGCTAATGCTGGCATAGACGAGGGGAAATTGGCACCATGTGTAAGGGGTAGTTGTAAAAAGGTAGTTGTGGAAAGATATTTGGCAATGTAGCCTAAATGTACCTTTCCCTTGACTGGATATTTTCATCTGAAAAAAAAAATCTAAGAGTAAGAAAACATTTAATTCACACAGGTAGTTCTAAATGTACTATTTATAAGATGGAATATAGCCCGAGTGTCCAAATAAATGTGGCATTAGGTAGAACAAGGTGGATTCACTCATTAGAGCAGTAGATGGCCAAGGAAATTGATGTCCTGAGAGAATTTCTGAGAAATTAGGAAGTGACAAGGATGTGGAACAAAATGTGTATGGCTATGTACCAGATCAGAAGGGAATAAGCCCGAATGAAAACTGGTTTCTTCTGATGGTGGGTTTGCTCTTCTTACTGCTTTTCTGTATTTCCAAAACTCCATGGTGAAAAGAGTGGTTTCCTCATGGGCTTTAGAGTCTATTGATTTGGGTTAGGGTCTCAGCTCTGCCACTTCACGGGTGTGAGTCTCTGTTCCCATTTGTGGATTTAGGATGATGATTGAAAGTCTCTCTCAAGAGTCACTGTAAGGTTATCATGGTTGAGGGTTTTGCACAGAGCTTGCCATATGTTAAGTCCCTGATAAATGGTAGCTGTTGTTATTGGCTATAATAGGGGGGAAAATGTTCTAGCAAGAGTAGGCACGTAAGGACAAGTTCATCCAGATTTTCATAGGGTTTACTTTTCATAGGATGCTATTTACTTGATCTTTTGAGTGATATGCAAATTCAAGACATTTATATACTAATTGCAGGGTGTTTTTTGTCCACAAAGGGTCAATTAAGTTATATATAAATATTACATGTATATTACGTATGTATATACATAGGTATATATTACAAACTAGGAAACTATATTTGACTCTCTTTGTGTATGTAAAAGTACTATATCCAAGACAACATCAGTAAGACTGAGAAAAGAATTCAAAGCTACTGAGTTTAGCAACTTATTACCTTAAATCTGCAGGTCCTGATTTTTTTTCAGAGCAAAAGATAGTAACTTGAACCTCCTTCACCCTGTTGGGTGGGTAAGAGGCCAGACAATACAGTAGTCCACAGGGCAAAATTCCTACAGGGTAATTAGTAGACTGAGAAATGCCCTGCTGTCAGTATTTTTTCCAATATAAAATTTAATATTATCTAAAAAGTGTTAATATAGCTCTACAGTCTGTCTGTCTGTCTGTCTGTCTGTCTGTCTGTCTATCTATCTATCTATCTATGAATTCATTACCAAAACCAGAGTTCTATCCATAATAGAAATACCATGAATTCTAACAATAATTAACTATTTTTAAAGAAGACTCTTTCCTGCTTGCACTAAGACTGATATTCATTAAAACATTCCTGAAGGAGAGCAGACAATCGGGAAACAGCATTTTCCTTTATGGCGAAGGAGTCTTCTAGAGTTTTGTTAGAGGAACTAATTTCATGCATGTAAACGTGTTTTGAAGTTCAGAGCAATAAATATTTTTGTATTAACTTTGGCTATAGGGTTTCAATTTCTCAAGTTTAGTAAATATATATATATATACACATATGTGTATATATATATACACACACACACATACACACGCAGGCACATCAGTAAGACTGAGGAAAGAATCATATATATATATATATATATATATACATATATATGTGCATGGGGTTGAACCTAAGGGCACTACCTCTGAGGTATACCTCCAGCCACCACTAACCCCCTTTTATTTGGTACTGGGGATTGAACCCAGGGACATTCTATCTCTGAGCTAGAACCCTAGTCCTATTTTATTTTTTATTTTGAAACAGGGTCTAAGTTGCTGAGGGTCTCAGTAAATTGCTGAGGCTGGCCTCCAACCTGGAATCCTCCTGCCTCAGCCTCCCAAGTGCTGGGATTACAGTCATGAGCCATCATATCTGGCTTAGTAAGGAATATTTATGTGAGTAAATAGCATTTTTAAGTAAAGGTCTAAGGTAAAACATAGGAGGTGTTATTTTGAAGTGTGCCAAAACATAAAGGAACTTATTTTTATGTAACTTTTAAAATTCATTTATAGGTTTGCAAAATGTATTAAACTTGAAGCTGTTCCTCAAGCTCTGAGAACATGTTCCAGGTAGACACTGCTTTTTGAAGTTCTTCTGATGTTCCAGAGGGAATCTCTCTTGACAGTAAGGTTCATTATAGTGAATTTAGGGTTGAAGCAAATTTCACTATAATCTTGTGTTTTGGAATACAAATTTCCAGAAATGTGCCTGTGTTTGAAACTGCAGCACAAGGATTGGAAGATATCCAGGATATTTAAGACCTAGAGGTAAGACTAAGCTAGCAGCATATGTAGCTTTATTAACAGCTTGAACACATTGTAGTATATCTTGAAATCCCACTTATAGACAGAGTGTTCCTCTCTCTCTCTCTCTCTCTCTCTCTCTCTCTCTCTCTCTCTCTCTCTCTCTCTCTAATCAAATTGCTGCTTTAAGAGTTTTTTTTTTTCTAACTTGGTTTTCTAATTTGTGTGTGTGTGGCACTGGGGATTGAACTACATCCCCAATCCTATTTTATTTTTATTTTAAAACAGGGTCTCACTAGGTTGATGAGAGTCTCACTACTTGCTGAGATTGTTCTTGAACCTAGGATCCTCCTGTCTCAGCTTCCCAAGTACTGAGATTATAGGTGTGCACCACAATGCCTGGCTTTTTTCTAAAAATTTATTTATTTATTTACTTACTTACTTATTTTTGTGGTTAGGAATGGAACTCAGGGGCATTCTACCTCTTAGCTACACTCCTAGCCCTATTTTATTTTTTTTTTTAATTTTGAGACAGGGTCTCACTACGTTGCTGAGGCTGACCACAAACCTACCATCCTCCTGTCTCAGCCTTCCAAGTACTGGGATTACAAGCATGCACAACCACATTCAGCTGGTTTTCTAATTTTTGACAACATATTTTCTTTGAATTTTAGCTAAAGCAACAGAAAACCTAGTAGAACTTTCGTGTTCTCAATTGCTTACATAAGAGTAGTACATGCAGAGAAAGCGAAATCTGCAGTACAAACTCAGTGACTAATCTTAACCAGCTGTATGACCTTGACTAGGCGGGGGCCTATGAAATAATAAATTTTAAATGTGGACTTTCAAGCCAGATGGGTGTGGTGGCACACACCCCTAATCCCAGTACTTGGGAGACTGAGACAGGAGGATTGCAGGTTCGAAAAGTCTCAGCAATGTTGTAGCAAGACTCTCAGCAACCTAGCCAGACCCTGTTTCAAAAGCAATAACTAAAAAGGGCTGGGGATGTAGCTCAGAGATAGAATGTCCCTGGGTCCAATCTCTAGTACCACCACCACCCACCAAAAAAAAAAAATAGACTCCCAATGGACTTGAGTTTTCTCATGTCAGAAAAGGAGGTTGGACTGACTTCCAAGGTCTCTCTGGCAAAATTGTAATACGGATGGTAAATAGTCTGCTTCCCTTGGAGATGCCATTTCTGCTGTCGTCTCGTCTGTATCTCTATGTAAATGATTCCTACACTATATCTGGGGACTTGACTGCTCTGCTGAATGCTGAAGTCAAGGCTGAGTGCCTGCCGGACATGCCTGGCTTGCCATCTTCTCTAAGCCAACCGGTCCAAATGGAACCATTCCACCTCCCCAACTAATTAAATCTTTTGATTTCTCTATTCCTGAATAGGAAATGTTTTTTTTTTAATTAACTGGATTCAGAACCACCAAGTTATTCCTAATTTCTTCCCAGTCTTCTGCTCACCCCATGATTAGTTACAGCAGAGTCCTATCAATTCCCATTATTTTTTCTTCAATCCCCCTCTCTTTCCATGTTCCCCATCATCATCTTGGTGTGGATCCAGCTGTACTGGTACAGAAGACCTTAACCCTCCTCCGTCATCCTTTCTTTTCCATCTGTGAGGTGCCATTCCTAGATAATGACAGCTGCAATCATGGAACTTTCCAACACAAAACAGCCTCACTCACCCAAACCTTTAACTGTTTGGCACTACTTTATTTTTTCTTCCCCATTTCCACTGAGCCCCATGAATCCTTTTCTCCTAATAGTCTCTACTCTTTCTCCCAGAGGCACTTTGTAGATTCACACCTCGGCACTCACATGGACATCACTTGCAGGCTCACCTGCCTGCCACATGCCCATCCACCCCTACTCATGTGTTAGCGCCCGGCTCTCATCCGCATCCCCCATGTGGTTCTTCTAACGTCCTGAGCCCACAAGGTGCCCCTCTGCCAATGGTCTACTTCATATGCAAGGCTTCAGGCACCACTTTACGCCGTTTTCACATCCAGCCTTAAGTTGCCATAGTTTGTAAAATAAAAATGCAATCCTAACAATGATATGGCATTGCTGAAAGTTTAGAAGCCAGAGAAAAGCCATGTCTGATTTTTTTTATTTTTATTTTTATTTTTTCGGTACTGGGGATTGAACTCAGGGGCATTCTACCTCCGAGCTATACCCCCAGCCCTATTTTTTATTCTTTTATTTTTGAAACCGAGTCTCACTAAGTTGCGGAGTGCCTCACTAGGTAGCTGAGGCTGACTGCGAACCCGGATCCTCCAGTCTCAGCCTCCCAAATGCTGGGATTACAAGCATGTGCCACCATGCCCGATATGTCTTATATTTTTGTATAGCTCTTTCCATCCTTTTTTTTTTTTTTTCATACGCACATTTCTCACTATAAGAATTAAAGCATAGAGTCAATTTTGCTTCATTGTTTTTACTCAATATACCAGGAAAAAAAGTATAACTGGAAATAATGAAGTAAGACAGGGGTGTCATGAGAAGACAGAGGGTCAGCTAGCCCCACTAGAAGAGGAAAAGTAAGGAAGACAAGACAGGTGTCATAAAAGTTATTGTCAGGAATTTCCAAGGACGTGCCAGGCAGCCAGGAGGGAAGAGGAGGTTGTCTGTCTCAGAGGCTGCAGGACGTTTGGTGTGGGTGGAAAGGATCCCATGGGAAGGAACTGGTTCATGATAGGAAGTTTGGGTGCCGAGCCAAGCAGCATGGATTCCATCTGCCAACAGAGGGAAGCCATGGAATAGCTAACAGGTGCTTGGGCGGAATACATTGGTGAAATCTCAAATTTTCAATGACATATGCAGCTAGTTGTCTTCCCAGTCTCCAAGCTCCCCCTCTTCCTAGCAGATTCCTGAGTGAGTTAAGGACGGCAATGTGCTCAGGCGAAATAATACTTGGTTCCCCCAAACTCCCCTGCAGTATGGAGAGGCTCTAAGCCAAATCTGGATGATTCGATGAAAGTAAGTGGCGAGGGTGCTAGGAAAGGCTCACTTAGCATATATCTTTTTCCCTTCTCTCTTTTTCCATTTCTTTTGCCTAGAATAGGAACACAAGTCCTAGAGCAGCCATCTTGTGACCACGAGTAGGAAGAAAACCACACAAATCCTGCTGACTTCCTTGAACAGCTGCGCTGTGTTGGACTGTATATGCCTCCTGGTGTAGGCGTGTGAGGAAAATCAATCCCAACTTGATTAAGCTACTGAGCTGGGATGCTGTTCATGCAAAAAAATACAATCCTATCAAATATAGGAGTATATCTCTTTCTTGGAGAAGCACAATGACATAGCATATCAAAAATTCTGAGAAAGCCTATTTAACTTTGTCTAACTTAATATTAAAATGACTTGATTACTGAATTCTTTTTCCCTGGAGCACACAGCATATCTCACTGAACATGAGTATTCCATAGAAATCTTGGAAAGGATACCTTTTGTGTTATCCTTTTTGTAGCCACGAAGGCTAAATCTGCAATCCCAGCTCAGTCGCAAATCCTAACTCCCTGTTTAATCTTGCATAGTCTGGGGCCTATGGAATACTACATTTTAAATGTAGACTCTCAATGGACCTATTTTCTCATGCCAGAAAAGGAAGTTGATCTAATAATTTCCAGTGTCTTTTCCTATGCTGATGTCTTGTCATGAAATTATGAATGAGGTCACACAATAATACTGATGTTCATGAACCGGTCTGCTTTCCTTGGAGGTTTTGCTGGCGATGAATAGTGACATTCTACTAATAGCACAGGAGGAATAATACAGTAGGGGAGAAAGATGCCAAGCTTAGTTTTGAACGTGAGATGAATTCAGCTCAGTGCTGACTCCGAGAGGTTCAGGAAGAGCTGTCCATAGACAGTTGGATACACAGCCCTGATGGTCAAGGGTGAGTTGTGGAAGTGAGCAAGATAGGTAGTGGCCAAACCCATGGCTCCATGGGTTGAACTGAGAGCCTCAAGGTAAGAAACATTCTGAGAGTGTGTTTACCAATGAAGAAATTGGAAATCTAGTGATAGGACCCATCTTCTCGACTGTCTCCAAACACTACTGTTCTTAAAAGAGGAAATGGCGAGAATGTTCTGCTTACAGTCAGACACACAGGAGTTCAAATCCTGACTTGTCCATTTCCTCGGCTGTGTGACCATGGCTCAGTTAATCAACCTTTCTGAGTTTCAGATTCCTCCTCTTGGGAGGGACAACCTACCTTAGAGAGCTGTTGTGATTATTATATTTAACAAACCATAGCTGCTCACTTGAAACTAAGCTTTCCCCTCCAGCTAGAGAAGGTCTGCCGCTTTGTCCTCCCATGCAGACTGCATGGAGTCAGCCTTTAAAACTGAGCCAGTGCAGCCGGGCGTGGTGGCGCAGGCTTGTAATCCCAGGAGTTGGGAGGCTGAGACAGGAGGATCACAGGTTCAAGGACAGCCTCAGCAAGTAGTGAGACTCTCATCAACCTAGTGAGACCCTGTTTCCAAATAAGAAATAAAATCAGGTTGGGGATGTAGCTCAAAGGTAGAGTGCTTCTGGGTTCAATCCCCAGTACCACACACACAAAAGAAAACAAACACTGGCCAGTGCAACTACTGAATAGGTCAGAAGAGATTCCATGTACATGATGGACTTATATTTTACCATTTTATGTATTAACAAAATAAAGTAGTGTGCCTTGAGCTTTTAAAGCATTTCAGAAGTATTAATTCATTTAATATTCATAATAATCTCATGAATTAGGCACTATCTTGCTATATATTATTATTCCCATATGGCAAATGTGGAAAGGCTTGCACAGAGAGGTTAAGTAACTTGCCCACCGTCACAAAGCTAGTAAGCTGCACAGAGCCAGGATTCAAATCTGGGGAGTCAGACTCCATAATTTATGCTCTTAAGCACTCCACTTCTATATGAGAGATATAAATAAAAGGAACCACCCCATACTGTTTACTATTTTATCATCCTCCTGAGGCCTTGGGGGATTGCTTCTTTCCTCAATTTTCTTGCCTTAAGAAAAGCAGCACTTTGTCTTACAGAATCTTTTTATCAGTGTCAGAAAGAGTAAGGTGTGTAGAATGTCTTAGCTAGCAGCCATGTAGAGGAAAACTGCCTTCAACGTATATGGATGCAGGCCTGTCAACAATAGCCATGTCTGCAATAACAATAGAACTGTTCCTGTTTGTTTAAACTGTCCAGGCCCCATATCATTAATTTAAACATGAGAGAGCATGCGTGCATTTTTTTTTTTTTTTTTTTTTTTTAAGAAAAGTACTGGTTACCTTCCTGGAAGAACACATGCATTTTCAAAGGCCTCACTCCCTTCCTAGGAATGAGCAGCTGTAGCCAGGAAGCACATGAAATAAGAAACAGGGCCATTGGCAGGAGGCTTGGATTAAAGTTGGAGGAAATTCCCAAAATGATGATCCTAAAGGGCCTGAGAAGGGCATAGGCCAGGCAGAAACGCAAAATATAGGATCATTTTAGTGGAAACAATTTTCCTTTTGATCTTCCTGCAACGGTCTTTCAGGTCAAAAGACAGATAGGATTGGACTCATGGAAAATGAATGGATAAGCAATGGTTTTTTTTTGTTGTTTGTTTGTTTATCTGCAAATCCTGGTCCTATCTTCAGCATGTATTTATTATGTGTTTATGATCTAAGCCTGGCACTTGCATCTTCCCTATTACTTTCTCTTTGTGTAAATGTGCACAGCCAGTCCTGTTCCCTCCCACACACTGATGCTGGAAGGATAAATGAGATAATGTTTAAAGTTCTATGAAAGGAAGATATCAGGCATACTAAAAAATCACGACTTTCAAAGTCCTTCCTTAGTAATGCCACATGTGTGCATTGTTCTTGAAGAGTTAAATTTTTCATAGAAGGTATTTTTCCCCCAGAAAATAGAGATTTATTCCACTAAGGACTGAAAGTTTCTTTTAAGACTTCACCATTTTTTAAACTTTAGCAATTTGAATTTGCTGATTGATTCTTTATATTAGTATGCATTAAATGCTTACTACATGCAATGTATTTTAATGAAAATTTTTACTCTGGTTGTGCAAAATATATTTTGCCATTCATTAATGAACTCTGTAAGACATCGATATAAGAAAAAGGGGGCTTAATTGACTTCAAACATAATATCAGCCAACACCACAGAGCTGCTCATACATTTTAGGCTATGTAAATATAAGCCCTAGATCTAAGTTAAGGAAGTTATTAGTTTTATTCTATACTGATTTAAAAAACTTGGGAGTTGAATTTTAGATGCATAGCATAAGACAAACTGGAATATATCTGAAAAGCAGTGATTAAATGAGGAAAGATTTGGAAACCATGTCATATGGGTAACTAAACAAATATTTGGAGAAAAGGATTGTTAAGACGAGCAATAAAACTTGACTTCAAATCTCTGAATTGAATTTATTCTGTATAGTTTCAGATGCTTAAACTATAAAGATAGATACTGGGAGCCAGATGTGGTGGTGCATCCCTGTAATTCCAGTACTTGGGAGGCTGAGATAGGAGGATCGCAGGTTCGTGGCCAATCTCAGCAATGAAGGGAAGCCCTTAGCAACTTAGCAAGACCTCGTTTCAAACTAAAAAATAAAATAGGGCTGAGAGTGTAGCTCAGAGGTATTATGCCTCTGGGTTCAATCCCCAGTACCACCAAAACCAAAAAAAAAAAACAGGATAGATGATAGATAGATAGATAGATAGATAGATAGATAGACAGACAGACAGACAGACAGACAGACAGACAGGCTGATAGAAGGCTCCAGGGTCCCATCGGATTCTGAATATCCTACGATCCATTAGGAACCCCAGTTACTCTACTCAGTAATGGCAGAGTGAGGGCTTTGTTTTGGGGCTTTGCCTCTGCACTCAAGGCCTCAGCCTGCTGTGAATTTTTGGGTTTTGTTGTTGATGGTGGTTTTGTTTTTGTCCGCACATCTGCTTTTTATGTTCCTCCATCCTCCTTATTACTGGGTTGCTCAACTCATTTCTTGTCTTTAACAGGCTCCTGCTCCTTCTTAATTTGTTACTTCTAATACACTGTGGTCTAGGAAAACATCATAACCAAACATTAAAATTGCATGAATAATTTAAACGAGGCCCTGAAGAGTGCTCCCAAAGAGCAAAGGGCTTTGGCGCATGGACAGGTTGCCATCCATTTTAGTTAGTTAAAGGCCCTGTTAGCATTCTCCAAAGTCATCAGGAATATGCTAGGTCGAATTCACCAATTATGTGGTTTCTGGGAACTTGTTATTGAAACTGTATAAGTTTGTAAAATTATTAGTTTCTCATATATATATATATATTTTTAGTGTGTGTGTGTGTGTGTGTGTGTGTGTGTGTGTGTGTGTGTGTGTGTGTTACTGGAGATTGAACCCCAGGGGCATTCTACCTCCAAGCTACATACCCCCAGCCCTATTTTTCATTCTTTATTTTTGAAACAGGGTCTCACTAAATTGAGGAGGGCCTCACTAAGTAGATGAGGCTGGTCTAAAACCTTCCATCCTCCTGTCTGGACCTCCCAAGTACTGGGATTGCGAGTGTGTGCCACCATGCCCAGTCTACTTCACAATAATTTTAAAAATTATGAATCCATTCCTAAAATTTTTAAAAACATAAAATTATAGGCAATGATATATTTACCATTGAGCAAGATTTTTCTTATGTTGGTAAGCTTTTCTTGGATAGCTTTTTCGCAATGAAGATATAATCTGTAACAAATGACATCACACAAGGAATTGAAATTGGTTAGAATGCTGGTTACTTTTTTCCTCCTAAGCTGGTTCATATGCAAACTATTGGTGTAGAATATACAGATTCCTTTGAAATATGGGAAATCGCTCTGTTTTTATTGATTTTCTCCTTAGTCTCAATTCTTAGTATATGACAATAGTTTTTAATATAACAGTTAAAAACATTTACCAAGTCAAGCACAGTTGTGATTGCCTATAATCCCAGTGTTTGGAAGGCTGAGACAGGACAATCACAAGTTTGAGGCCAGTCTGAGTAACTTAGCATGATCCTGACTCAAAACAAAAAATTAAAAGGACAAGGGATGTGTTCAGTGGTAGAGAGCCCCTGGGTTTGATTTCCAGTACCACTTGATGAACATTTACTATAAGTCTGGCAGGTGTCTTTAGCTAACAATAATAAGGAATATAAGGAAAACATAATAACGTTTTGCATAGACCCAGTATAAAAGGCTGTTCTACCATTCAGGAGCTTACTCTCTTGTTAAAATAAACAATAGAGCAATCAAGGAAGTATATTATCAGTGCAGGATTGGTGCAGATAGTAAATGTTTTTGAAATTTGTAATAAGAAACGGAGCAGTTTTGCTTATGTATAGTAGACTCAGAAGTTAGTAATAAAAATTCTCTGTCTTCATAGGTCATTAGCTTGATATCTGTGCTAAGGGCCTTAGGTTGTTATGATTTCCAATCATTTATTTACTAAAAAGAACAGTTGGAGAGGTATTTTGGTAACTTCATTAGGAGAATATCTATAAGATATAAAGAAAGCTCCTGAACTGCCAATATTTGAAAACTCAAAGGCTCGCTCTCTCTCTCTCTCTCTCTCTCTCTCTCTCTCTCTCTCTCTCTCTCTCTTTCTCTCTCTCTCTCTCTCTCTTTCCTTCCTTTATTTCTTTGTATTGAGGATTGAACCCAGGGACATTTTACTATCTAGATACTACTCCAACCTATTTTTTTGTTGTTGTTTTTGTTTTGAAACAGGCTCTCTCTAGGTTGCTGAGAGTCTCACTACATTGCTGAGTCTGACCTCCAGCCTGTGATCCTTCTGTCTCAGTCTTTCAAGGATTTGTTTTCTAAAGTGGGTGATGTTATACGAATTGCAGTCCCATACCAATTTGACATTTCCCAGTGTTGATGAAAATAATCATTTTAATGTCTCCCAAGTGGATTCTCCAGTTTCTCCTGGGAGATATAAATTCCCATATAGCATTATATAATGTTCTTATATAAACATATAAGAAGTTTATATCTCCCAGGAGGAACTGGGTTGAGGTCATTATAAGTAATATCTACATGTGCCCCAAGGTCTGATTATCCTCATCTAAAACACACACAGTAACTGAATGGTATCTGCAAAGTAGTTAATTTTCTGGAAAATATTCAAAGGCATAAACTGAATGCTGCAATACAAAATTACATTCGACTTAACTTTTGCCAATTTCCCTGGATGTGTAAGTAGAATTATATTTTCACAGAACTTGCAAAAAGTCCCAGACTCAAGTGCTATTTAATCTCCTTCCATAAACACCAGCCCTGAGCAATCCTACGTACAGTCAGCTGCTTGTGGCTGCTACTCAATTTTTATCCATGTTATCTCATAACATTATTTTTTGCACGGCGCACACCATACTCTACGGAGCGAGAGTGCGTGGAAGGACCCAAGACTTCTCTTTATTATTCTGCTCCTGCCCAGAGACCAGGATGTTCTGCAAGAAACCACTAGCTAATCCTGTAAACCCTTTCTTTCGGGCTCCTTGAGTTTGACTAGAGAACACCTTTTACACCAAAATGGGTACACCCTCACATCATGTAGGCAGTGATTGTTCCGCCGGGAATGCACCCCCACCCCCAACGGCGGCAGAGAAGCCCCGAAGGCTGAACTCGGTGTTAGTACTCGGTGTTAGGCTGAACTGGGGGGGGGGGGGGCAAACCCGGGTCGCTGGACTCCGGGAGAAGGGGTGGCGGGAGGCAGAGGGAGGGCTTGTTTTGCTGGGGGATGTGGAGAGTGTAGGCGCTAGCCTGTTTCGCGGTTTTTTAAGCCCCTTGGCATGCCCTGACCTGACCGAGAGGGAGTCGACTGCTCTCAGGAATGTTCCGGGAGAAGGTGGGAGCCTGCTTCCCAGGGGAGGCCCGTGGGTGCTGGAGGGCACTAGGGGGGTCACGCGGGGAGATGCAGGGCGCGCGCCGGGCGGGGCGCCGGGGCCGCGGGGGGCCGGGGGCGGGCTCGCGCCGGGCTGCAGCGGGGGCGGCGGGTCGGGGCGCCGAGGACCCCTCCCGGGGCGGTGACCGCGACCCGGCCGCGCGCGGGCGACACCGCCCGGGCTGTCAAGCGCGGGGGGCGGGCGGAAGGGGTGGAGGTGCGAGGGGAGGAGGGCTGGCACCGGAGCGCCGCGGTGTCGGTGCAATAAAAATGCATCCCACGGAACTGCCCATGGAGAAGGACGGGACCGCGGCGCGGCGGCCGGAGGCGGCGGGGAGAGCGGAGGAGGACGGCCCGGAGGCGGCGGCGCCGGGGACGGCCGGGAAGTGAAAGGTCTCGCAAAGTTCAGCGGCGGCTGCGGGCGGCGAGCCCCGGGCCAGCGGCGGCCGACGAGCCCGCAGGCCGGCCGGCTATGGTCCCCTGGCTCCCGCCGCCCCCGAGGTGCCCGGGCCCCGGTCAGCCCGCCGCCCGGCGCAGCCCCGGCCCCCGGCTCCGCGCCGCCGGCGCCCGCTGAGCCCGCCGAGCGCCCCCGGAGGAGGAGAAAGAGCCCGGGTCCCCGAGCCCGGCCGCGCTTCGTCCCCAGCCCCGAGGTCTCGGCTCCTCTCCGCCGCCCCCGGCCATGGGGAGCTGCGCGCGGCTGCTGCTGCTCTGGGGCTGCTCCGCGGTGGCCGCAGGTGGGTGGTGACGCGGCCGGGCCCCCACCCCCTTCCCTTGCTCCTTCGGTGCCCCAGCTCGGGACTCAGGGGTGCAGGGGAGCCCGGGCGGGGAGCTCGGAGCTCGGCCCCCGAGGATGAAATGAGTGGCCATGTTCCGCCTCCTTTCCCCCCGAGCTCCGCAGTTTCAAATACTATTGATATATATAATTTTTTTGCAACAGAGATACACTTGCCCTTGGATAACCCCATATCCTGGGTGCGCTCGCCGGAGATACCGCGACCAGGGTTTCTTTCTGGGTTTGGCTAGCAAAAAACAACAACAACAACAAAAAACCCAAAACAAAAAAATACTGCCTTTCCACTTGCTGCGGGAACAAAGGACCCAGCTCGCCATCCCCGGGCACTCCATGGCCTAAGGAGTGATGAGGAGCGGTGGCCCAGCGACCCTGGGTGCGCGCGGGCGGGGGACGGTCTGGCTTTTAGAACTAACACCCAGGTCCTAGACCTCACGCTGGGTACGAGGGAAGCAGGTAGGGGCCACCTGGGGCAAGAATGAGCGCTCTCTCCCCGGGGGAGTGACCGGAACGCTGAGGGACTCCGGGCTGGGAGGATAGGTGATCACCCTGGGTTTGCACGGAGCTGGCCGGCCGCCCCTGAGGAATTGGTACCCTGGCCGAGGCTCTGCGGGAGGTCGGAGGCGGGTCTGCTCCACGTCTCGGTAACTGGACGACCGGCGGAGGCGTCGTCATATGCCCTCTCCCTCCCACTGCGGTCCTGGCTTCCTTGGACTGCCCTAGGCCACCGTTCCCAGCTCGCTGTTTCTAAATTCGGGAGCCCCCTTCGATTTCTCTCCCTCCCTCGGGCAGGTCTACGGGGGAAAGGCGTCCCGGGAGGGAGTGAGGGGGTCTGCACCATGCAGTCTCCCTGGGGAACCTCACTTGCTCCAGAACCGGGAGTGTGGATTAGAAGAACGCACTGGTGGATCCAGAGCATCTCGTCTCTTCGGCTTCTCCCACTCTCCCCCCTAGAGCCGCAGAGACCGAGTAAAACCCAGGCTTTAGAGTCTGCATCCCACAGTAGTCATAGGAGCATCCTCGGTGCGCTTGGACAGTCACTTATTTAGGGATCTCCAAGTTGCTCACCGATTATCATTATCACCATCAAGTCTTTTCTGGATTTATATTAGTGTATGGGGCATTTTAAATTATTCTGCATTTTTTCCCGAAGGAGCAGGTCTAAGATTTTACTTTAATTCTTCTTACTTATTTACCCTGATGTGCACTTATAATGCTCCCCCAACTGAAAAGTGAACTTTAATAAACTTCTCCCTTTTGGAGACTATGTTGTGGCAAATCAGGAGGTTGTAAATAAATACCACAAGGCAAGTGTTTCAAGTCAAAAATACTTGTACAGGCAGTATATGATTTTCCCCCGAAATGCTTTACAGGTGAGTCATAGCACACCCAGTGTTTGTGTGATTTTGGCCACAACCAACTGTTGCCCCAGCTAATCAGAACAATGGCAAACAGAGTCCGGGCATAGTGCACACTTTAATTTGACATTTAAAAAAATAATGCCTAAGGAAACCCTTCATTTTGGTGACAAGACTGCATAGGGTTGGTGATTGTCAGTCAGCCTGTGAAATGTCTCTGTTTCAGCCAAAGCTATCATTTGGCTTCTTCCAACACCACACTGATAACAGTTCAGAGGTGTTCCCTTTTAAGCAGAAACGTTCAATTAGCCAGAATTTGGGGTTGGGTTTCCTTTTCCTTTCTGTTTTAACTTTTAAAATAGGTGATTTTGCTTAAACATATTCATAATTAAAATGGCAATCTCAAATTAAAGGATTGTAATATGTAGTCAGCATGTTAATGAGTGGATAATGTTTATCATTTTAAGCATTTTTGAAACATTAGTATCTGTTGGACCTTGGGGAGGAAGAGTGTGTTTCTTTAAGAAGGTGTTTTCGTTTACAGAGGATGGGTAAAGGTGCTGTTAGTGGCTGCCAGACTGTAAACATTCTCCTGTTAAGCAAACAGGTAACTACTGTGTAACCTGTCATAGGTAGAAGCACTCAAGAGGCACAGAGCATGTAATATAAGTTCTCCTGTCATTTGACAGTTTAGAGGAGTTTCTTCACAGTTATGTTTACTTAATATTAAAAATGGATATTGCACATTCGAGAGCTGGTGTTTCTCAGCTTTTCTCAGTTGTGCCTCCTCTGTAAATGAGGTCCTATTGTATCCTTATTAAATATCTCTCATTGCTTTTCCTAGGGAATTTATCTCTTTGTTGGTTTAAAAATATACAATTTCTCCTAAATGTATTCTCATACTAAACATGTTAGATAATGCTCAAGACTCAAGTTATATTTGCAAGGCTGGATCAGCTGACCTTAAAAACATTACTTTTAAGTCATGACTTCAAAAACAATTCTATTTCAAAGGTAGGGAACATGTATAAAGCAAAGTACTTGAAAATATTAGGCCAACATTCTTCACCTCAATATTTGCGTTTTCCCTCCCCCACTCTTTAGCTGAAGTGATTTGATGTGCATTTTACATCCAAAGATAAAAATCAAACGTGCACACTTGTATACACAAGTGTACTGTGACTGTGAACGCCAAACAGTGTCCACAATCCGATTTGGTAGAATTTCTCCTTTATGGAAAGCCTCAAGCTCTCTGGGGATACCTTGCCTGCGGTAGATGGAGCAGGTAGCCAGAAGAGCTTGCTCCATGGGTTGGTCTTGAATGACATGTGCATTTCCCCTCCTTAGGACTGAGTGGAGTCGCTGAAGCCAGTTCCCGCTGCGAAAAGGCCTGCAACCCTCGGATGGGGAACTTGGCTTTAGGGAGAAAACTCTGGGCAGACACCACCTGCGGTCAGAATGCCACTGAACTGTACTGCTTCTACAGCGAGAACGCAGATCTCACCTGCCAGCAGCCCAAATGCAACAAGTGCAATGCTGCCCACCCTCACCTGGCTCACCTGCCATCTGCCATGGCAGACTCGTCCTTCAGGTTCCCCCGCACATGGTGGCAGTCTGCAGAGGATGTGCACCGAGAAAAGATCCAGCTAGACCTGGAAGCTGAATTCTACTTCACTCACCTCATTATGGTGTTCAAGTCCCCCAGGCCGGCTGCCATGGTGCTGGACCGGTCCCAGGACTTTGGAAAGACATGGAAGCCTTATAAGTACTTTGCAACTAACTGCTCGGCTACGTTTGGCCTGGAAGATGATGTTGTCAAGAAAGGAGCTCTTTGCACCTCAAGATACTCCAGTCCTTTCCCGTGCACTGGAGGAGAGGTAAGGGCACCTGTTTAACTCTATGCTGTAAGTAAAGTAAGGCAGAAAAATGTTACCAGCCCGCATTTTTTTTAAAGCATGAAGCTATACTTGTAGCAACATGAGTGAAATTAGAATTTTTCATGAGCCGTATTTGTCATAAATTATTTCTCACCCTTGGACACGGATGTGTAGTCATTTCCAAGCATATTGCCCACTAGCTGAGTTTAAGACAGAATTCTAAGTTTCTAATTTTTTTTTTTTAGTTTAAGAAAAAGTAAACACTTATCATCATTTTGCTTTAGAGGTTTAAAAGGCTACTGGTTTCTTCAGTTAGCAGGACAACTTGTCTTACTGAAGGGAGAAGGAGTTACTGAGACAGCCTGTTCCTGGAGCCCACACTGGTATCTTCCTGATACTGTTAACATAAATAGGAAGTAAATAAAAACAAAGCCAATGGAGGGGAAAAAAATCTGTTTGTCAGAAGGATACTTTTATGTGACAGTGGAGTTTTACCATTGAGATTCCAAGAGTGTATAGCACACAAAGGAGGCAGTTTCTACTATAACACAAGGTTTCTTTTGGGTTCACAGACACCTGGGTCCCAGCTTAGGGACTTGGGTTGATCCTGGACCCAAGACCAATTAAGTGCATTCTGTAAAACAGACTCCTTAGCTATTGGTCCAATTACTGTATGGAATGCTTTCTCTCTAATATTTTTCTTCCACTAAACAGGTAACTAGAAAGTTTCCTCCCAGATATATGAGAACATTCAGAGAACACTGGATGAAAACAGGTTCAAGAAAGAGTATTATCTTTCTAATTCTGGTACATGTCATAAATATAGAGACAAAATAAGTGGTTCTCAACTAGGGATGATGTCACACATCCACCCCCATGGGACACTGGGACATTTGGTAGTGCCCAGAGACACTGTCGGGAGGGTACCACTGGCATTTAGTGGGTGGAAGCCAGGGATGCTGCTTAGCCTTAGACAGTGTACAAGACAGCACTCCCCACTTGACCCCAACAAAGAATCATCTAGCCCAATATGTCAGTAGCACTGAGGATGAGAAAGTGGGCCAGGTAGGTGCCATACATCCAAAGCACGTTATTACAATGGCTACAGACACTAACACACTCTTCTGGCAGTCATTTACATAACTTTATCAACTTCCGAGATGGCTGCATTGAATGAGCATTAATTGAATCCCTGCTGTGTGTCAGGCACTGTACCCAGAGCTTTTGGGTGGGTGGGAAGCAGGGACCTGATGAAAAGTTTGGCTTGGGAACATCTCCTTCCCTCACCCCCATTGACACATAGGGACTTCTGCCATATTGTCCAGCTACTTGTTCTTCTGAAGGGATCCCCAAGAATAGTGCTGCTGGCCCCAGAACCAAGCAGGATGCAGCACAGGCCACTCGCCGACTTTACCTTTCTTCTCCACCATCCCTATGTTTCACTCATATTGCAAACCCACCTGCACCCTGTTAGGATGGACTTTTTAAAAGGTAGCAGGACAGGAAAGAGACAGGTAAGTCAGACTCGTGGTTTTCTTATGTGGAGAACACTCCGTGTTGAAAACAAATGAATGGCTTGAACTCTCAAATTGCTTTGGAATTGATCCACAGGCTCATATCAGCTCCCTGAATCTCACTGCTACTAAGCCATGTACATCTACGAAGGAGCAAAAATAGTTTCAGTAGCCAGATGGCAGGCACACTCCCTTAGCAAATATTACATTGAATTTATTGCAGGGCCCCAGCAGTTACTGAGAGGAGACTAAAGCAACACTTATCTAACCTATACTGGAAACAAAAGCTGTAGCCACCTCCTTCTCTTCTTCTTCTTCTTCCTCCTCCTCCTCCTCCCCCCTCCTCCTCTTCCACTTTTTCTTCTTGTGTGTGTTTGGGGAAGGGGGTACTGAGGATTGAACCTCAGGACATTCTACCTCTGAGCTACATCCCCAACCCTACTTTATTTTATTTTTAAATTTTGAAACAGGGTCTCACTGAATTGCTGAGGGCCTAAGTTGCTGAGGCTAACTTGAATCTGCGATCCTCCTATCTCAGCCTCCTAAATCCTGGGATTACAGGCATGTGCCACCACACCTGGAAAAATATGTCTTCTTTAAAGCCAAAGTATTTACTGTCATCAATGCGTACATCAAATTCCAAGCAGACAGAGATTAAATTTATGTTGGTTATTTCAATGTAAGGATGCCATTTTTATCCTGTTGGTAAATGTTTTTACTTGTAGTTGTTCATTCAGCCAACTTGTGTTTGAATGGTAAGAAAAACATCAAGTGCAGCTTAGTTCCCCCTAGAGCATTATTTGTATGTGTATGTTAAGTCATTCTCCAATTTCTTCCCTTCAGGGGACAGGTTTGGGAACCCATTTTTTCTAGAATTTTCCTCCAAGATGAGCCTCCGCAGAAAGCATGGTAACCATTCTCCTCTGTAAATGGGGAAAATAAATTTGTCCTGAGCTATAAATACATTTTGCAAGCCGGGCGTGGTGGCGCACGCTTGTAATCCCAGCATTCGGGAGGCTGAGACCTGAGGATCCGGGTTCGCGGCCAGCCTCAGCTACCTAGTGAGACACTCCGCAACTTAGTGGAGACTCAGTTTCAAAATAAAGAATAAAAAATAGGGCTGGGGGTATAGCTCGGAGGTAGAATGCCCCTGAGTTCAACTCCCAGTACTGCAAAAAAAAAAAAAATACATTTTGCAGTTAGAACTCTATAGAATCAATCTCCATCTCTGGAAATTGAGTGCTTAGAAAAATCAGCCAATTTATCTAGTCTCAGATTTTATTTATTGAAATAAGAAATCTCAAATTTCATTTATTGCTTATTTTAAAATATTATAGATCTGTATCTTCCTGCATTCTATATAAGACTTTTAACTTCTGGAGGTATTAGTCTATAACTCAGGCCAACATAAACATATCCCAGATATTTTGTTTCCAGTGTTCATTAAAATATACTGCTTCAGGCTTTGAGGTCCTGTAGCTTCATGTCTGAGGAATCAGATACCTCCATCAGCAGAGCTGAGGGCTCTGCTTCAGCCTTCTGAAAGAGCATAGATTTAAAAACACAGGTCCCCAAATCCACCCGGAAGGCCATTTTTCTTCTCCTTCTCCTTCATCATCATCATCTTCATCTTCATCTTCTTCTTCTTCTTGCAGTACTGGCGAATGAACCCAGAGCCTTGTACTTGCTAGGCAAGTGCACTACCACTCAGCCACACCCCAGCCCCAGAAGATTGCTTTTTAAACTAAAGTTAAACCTGCTACACAAACTTCCTAAACTGGCCAGCAGCTTCAAACAATGGGGTATGGCTATATCCTAAAATAGGGAAGGAGTTCCCAAGAGATAGTTTTCTCTTAAGAAGCAATGTCCTCTGAGATGTTAGTGGTGGTCTCAGATTAAAGCGTTCAGTGGTCAGATTAGGCCAGGCAATACTACCTAGTATCTTGGTCTTTTTTTTTTTTTTTGCTATAAAAAAATTACCTGAGCCAGGTGTGGCAGTGCATGCTTATAATCCCAGTACTTGGGAAGCTGAGAAAGGAGGATCACAGATTTGAGGCCAGACTCAGCAACTTAGTGAGGCCCTCAGCAACCTAGTGACATCTTGTCTCAAACTAAAAAAAATAAACTAGGGCTTGGGGTGTAGCACAGAGGTAGCATCCCCCCTGGGTTCAATCCTCCGTGCTCCCCTCCCCCACAAATCCTATGGACTGGGTAATTAAAAAAGAGTAGAAGTTTATTTGTCTCGTGGTTCTGGAGACTAGGAAGTCCAGGAACATGGTACCAGCGTCTGCTCTGCATCTGGTGAGGGCCTGTGCTGCATCCTACAACGAGGAGGCAGGCATCACAGGGGGAGACGAGCAAGCTCGATAGCTGAGGCCCCTCTTCCTCTTCTTATAAAGCTATCAATGCCACCAGCCTACTATAATCCTAATTATCTCCCGAAGTCCTTGCCTCCAAACACCCTCAACCTATGAACTTGGGGATTATGTTTCCGACGCATGAACTTTTGGGGGATATATTCAAACTATAGCAACTGGGTCTAACAAAGTCAAACATTTATAAATACACACATATTCTTAATCATCCTGTATTCCCAAGTGAGAGAAACGGGATGCAGCATTCCTGAACTTATTTAGCCATGGAACCCTCTTTTTGCTGAACTCTAGTTTAGTTTCAGGGATACAGAGATCCACAGAGCACACTGTGGGAAATTCTTGGGGAGGAGGCATTACGTGCTTCCAGAGCTGTGGTGCAAGACATAGACAAGGCCTGGGGCTTGGCAGGGTTTTATTTGAAGACTCTGCCAATTGGGGGCTTAGTCTCCTACTTAGGTGAAAAAGTAGATAATAATAACCTTGAAGCTAAAGATGATGGATTAATTAGGCTCTTTCAGGATGCAAAGAAGCACTCTCAAATCACCTTTGGGTACAGAAAACACAGGAAATTGGGGAGATACAACAAACCATCTCAGGCTCCTCACAGTCAAGCTTCATGGAACTGGAAATTTGATTATCACTATTCAAAAAGCAGCATCTAACCGGGCATGGTGGCACATGCTTGTAATCCCAGTACTTGGGAGTCTGAGACGGGAGGACCACAGGGTTGAGACCAGCCTCAGCAACTTAGCAAAGCTCTGTTTCCAAATTTAAAAAATAAAATAAAATAGGGCTGAGGGTGTAGCTCAAAGGTAGAATGCCCCTGGATTCAACCCCCAGTACCACAGACAAAACGCAGCACTTGTTCTGGTGACTCCAAAGCAGTTCTCAAGTGATTGTAGGCTTCATCTTCTTGGAAGTGAGCATCACTTGCTCCCTGCTCCACTAGCTCAGCATTAGAAGCACTCTGCTCAATCAATGGAACCACACAAGGCTTTTCTTTTCCAGGGCATGATAAATACATACCAGGATAAGGGGTTGTGTCAGTCTTATTTACTTGTGTTTCACAGCATTAAACATATTCCTTGGTTAACATAAGCAGTCAAGAAATCTGTAACTGAATGAATGTGTGGATGGATATGACAAATGGGGCTGGGGTAGCAGAATACCCTTAAATGACAAAGAAGGAGAAATGTATAAACCTTGGGCAGAGGATCCCGGTTAATGTGGACAAGCTGAGTTGGTAGTAATATGAGTTAAGTTATGGTGTGGGAGGATCTTAAATAATGTCTGCTCATCCATTTATTAAAATAATTTTTAGCTACTATGTGTTGGATCCTGTTTCGGGTTCGAGGGATATAGCAGTGAACCAACATACAAAAATCCTTATTCCCATGAAACTTAGATTCAAAGCAGGGAAGAGGGAGGAATAGGGAAATGGATAGTAAATAAAATATACCGCATATCAGAGTAGATAAAACAGGGCAGGGGAAGGAGGATGGTGGCAGGGGACAATTTGCTATTTTTAAGATAGATTGAAGGATTCATGTTTGATAGAATGGAGAACTACAAGGACTTTGAATTCCTGGCAAGTTGAAGGATTCATGTTTGATAGAATGGAGAACTACAAGGACTTTGAATTCCTGGCAAGTTTTTATAAGTGAACAATAGCTATAATTATGGATTACATTTTTTTTGTACTGGGAGAATGAAACCTTGGGGCATTTTATCTCTGAGCTAAACTCCCAACCTTTTTATTTTTTATTTTGAAATGGGTCTAAGTTGCTAAGGCTGGCATCAGACCTGTGATCTTCCTGTCTCAGCCTCCCAAGTACTGGGATTATAGGCTACCATTATCACTGGATCACATTTTTTTAAGCATATAGATATGGGAAAATGAAGTGGGGTATTAATATGATACACATTGATCAAAATCAGTTTTGCTAATGAATCAGAATCTGTTTTGCTAGTGTTTCTTAGAATAAGAGCATTTGAAAAAGATCTCAGTGTCATCCATGAAAAAGAATATTATTGATAAGTAATCTGAAGCCTAAAGAGAGTTCAAGTGATGTTTCTACAATTACTCAGCTGAAATTTATATTTCCTGATTTATAACCTAGTGCTACTTCCATTAAACATACTAAATTGAGCTGGGCATGGTGGCACATGCCTGTAATTCCTGTTCTTGGGAGGCTGAGACAGGAGGATCATGGGTTTGTAGCCAGACTCAGCAATTTATTGAGGCCCTCTGCAACTTAGTGAGAACCTGTTTCACAATAAAAAGTAAAATAGGGATGGGGGTGTAGCTCAGAGATAGAATGTCCCTGGATTCAATCCACAGTGATACATACATGCACACACACACACACACACACAGAGGTAATTCCTTTGTGCCAATTAAGATAGTTCAAAAGATACAAAAACTGTAGTGTGTGTGTGTGTGTGTGTGTGCGCGCGTGCGCTTTTCCTTTGCAGTCTTTACAAACTACAGGGTAAGATAGTGACTATGATAATATATGGACTGATTCATTAAGTAATATGACAGAGTGCATGATTAATCTCCCAAATGGATTGTGTAGATAACATGTCCTAGATAAAATCCAAGCACTTGACTCTTCCAGCCATTGAAAGGTTTATGTTTCAATATTGGTGATAAAGCTAGTAGGGCACAAGTGTGCAGAATATGGTAAATTACTTAATTGGGGTCTTATAGGTATTTGCATTAATATGTTAAACTGTACTTGGGATTTTTTAAGCTTAAAAGATAAAATAATAGAAGAGAAGGAATGCCTTCCAAGTACTACTGTTTGGTTAATTACTCATCTTCTTTAATTCCTGAAATCTGCTTTCTTCTCAGCCTGAGCAGCAGTTGTAAGTCAAGACAGTGTCCCCTGTCTACTGAAGCCTTCCATGGGCCAGGCATTCAGTGAAGTGCACACGCCGCACCCCTTATTCTTACAAGAACCTCACTGGTGTCAACATCAACTCCATTTTACAGGCAAATAAATGTAGACTTAGTGAATCATGGTAATGCAGTCAGAGTCAAATAAGCAATGAGCTAGCCTGTGACAGAGCTGGGATAATTAACTTCCTGGAAATTATATGTATGATTAGGCTTCATTGTAACTTCAAAATGTCAAAGAAAGAAAGGAAGGAAAGAAGGAGAGGAAAAGAGGGAGGGAGGGATGGATGGATGGAGAAAAAGAGGAAGGAAGGACTGTCTGGCTGGCTAAAACCAAAACTGAATTGCTCTGGTGATTGTTAGGAATTGTATATAACTTTTACTTTAATTGATTATTTGTAATATACTTCATATATTTTGCGTAATAAAGTAAAAATATTTTCTTTTATTAGATTGAAGAAACTATAACAAGTGAAGACTATTAGCACTTAATATTACCCAAGATCATTTAAAATGAGCTATGTGGGAATAAACGTACTATTCCTCAGTAGTATTTAGCATACTTTTTTTTTTATTGGTTTGTTTTATGAGGAGAGAGAAATGAATAATTGTTATCTAGCTAGCAACTACTATAAGTAGTTTTTTCTAAGTCATCTAATGTATTAATAAGTCATCCTTGAATCATATCCTCAGCTATAATTTTGTTGAATTTACTTGAAAATAAAATTTTGTATATATTTTATATAGAGTAATTTGATTATGCACATGATAAGGCATTCCTTCAGTATGTTTCCAAAAAATACCTTTAGTTTAAAGAAAAACCACTGTGGTTATAAGTTAAAATTGCTTAAAAGGATGCATGAAAATGAGAACAAACCCAGATATCCAGTCAATAAATGATTTGATTTATTGATTTCAAAGGGCAGATTTTCCACCAAAAATAATTTTCTTGCTAGCTATTTGAAAAGTCTACTTAGCAGTTTTTCTTTGCATTTGCTCTATTTGATGGTTTAACTTTGCCAACATTTGGCTAAATTATTCTGGAACAAGAGAAATCTGCTTGTGAAGTATTGGGCTATTGTAATGACTCATTAAAAATTAAGACCTAGCCGGGTGTGGTGGCACAGGCTTGTAATCCCAGTACTTGAAAGGCTGAGACCAGAGGATCCGGGTTCACGGCCAACCTCAGCTACCTAGTGAGGCACTCTGCAACTTAATGAGTCCCTGTTTCAAAATAAAGTATAAAAAATGGGGCTGGGGATGTAGCTCAGAGGTAGAATGCCCCTGGATTCAATCCCCAGTACCACAAAAAAAAAAAAAAAAAAAAAAAAAAAAAAAAAAAAAAAAAAAAAAAAAAAAAAAAAAATTAAGATCTAGCTAGGCATGGTGGCACAGTTTGTAATACCAGTACTTGAGAGGCTGAGAAGGGAGGATTTGGGTTTGGAGCCAGCCTCAGCTACTTAATGAGGCCTTCTGCAACTTAGTGAGACCCTGTTTCAAAATAAAGAATTAAAAATAGGACTGGGGGTATAGCCCGGAGGTAGAATGTCCTTAGGTTCAATCCTCAGTACCGCAAAAAAAATAAAATAATATTAATAACAATAAAATAAGACCTGACAATGAAGAACAGATGGGGGACAGATTCCTGGAATTGAGTATATCTGAGCATACAAGACAGCTCCAAGGAATGGAAAACCCTAGAAACCAGAATGAGGATATTAGAGGCTGGGAGCTCTGAAAGATGAGGAAGATTAATCACATCAAACAATATAGAAGTGCTTGCTTCGATCAGTAATCAGAAGTGTCTGAGAATGCAGGGAGGATGACTGCTGCCTTCTCTGCACACACAATGTAACTCACATGTAACTGTTACATCATGTCCCCTATCTCTTTTATTGCCCTCAGGTTCACTCTGTAAGAGACATTGTCCTTTTTATCATGACCTCTGGACCCAGCACTGATCTTGCTTTAGTCAGCTTTTCCATCACTGTGACCAGAATACCTGACAAGCACAACTTAGAGAAAGAAAGCTTTATTTGGGGCTCACAGTTTCAGAGGTCAGTCCATGGCGGGCAAGCTCCAAGGCGGCAATGGCTCAGCAGCAGGGCACGGCAAAAGAAACACTGCTCATTTCATGGCAGTCAACAAGCAGAGAGTAAGACAGACAGACAGACAGACAGACACACACACACACACACACACACACACACACACACACACACACACACCAGGGACAGATACAGTCCTCAAGGCCACTTCTCCACCAATCCACCTCCTCCAACCACGTCCCTCCTCCAAATCTGGCTGCACTGCCTACAATGGGCTTTGTCACAAAGCTTTGTCTCTGGGGGACATTTGATATCCACACTATAACAGATCCCTACAAGGAGTAAATGTCCAGACTACATTTGTTGAACTGAACTATATGAAAGAAACTATGAAATAACACTGTGTTTATTAACTGTGATGGATGTTGCAAATCTACTATGTAGTGATTCTGAAGTGCAAGCTGAGCGGGGCGTGGTGGCACACGTTTGTAATCCCAGCATTTGGGAGGCTGAGACTGGAGGATCTGGGTTCGTGGCCAGCCTCAGCTACCTAGTGAGGCACTCTGCAACTTAGTGAGACCCTGTTTTAAGATAAAGAATAAAAAAATAGGGTTGGGGGTAGAGTGAGGAGGTAGATGCCCCTGAGTTCAATCCCAGTACTAAAAAAAAAAAAAAGTGCGAGTTGTCTATTACACATCCAAGTGATGATGCTGAGGAGCCAGTTGGGTCTGTAGGGTCAGAGTCCAAAGAACTCTGGACCAAATACATAAACTTGGGCGTCATCAGTGTAGAGATGATACTTAAGGCTATGAAAAGTATATAACATCATCAGGGAGTGGGGGCGGATAGAAAAGAGGAAGGTCTGAGAACTCAGCCCAGAGGGCATTAACCTTTGCCCATTGATGCTGCCATTGCTGAAAACACTTTTTAAACTCCCAAGGCTTGTCCAAAAACTAGTCTCACTAATTTTTGGGTCCAGTAGCTTTTTAATTAAGCAACAACATGAAATTACCACAGTCAGAAAGGTGGGTGTAAATTCTAAAATGACAACTGAGAGGGAGGTTTGGAAGGGCAACTTTAGGTTTTAAAAAGAGGAAGCAAGACAAAGAAAAGAAGAAATATTGACAAGTGATGGTATGAAGGGGAACAATAATTAGAAAGCTAATAGGAGGAGAGAGAACTCTTTGAAAATGCTCAAAATGGAATGCCAATTTCAAGGACCTTCCGATTTTGAGGGCTCATATTCCATTTCATCCTGATCAGCCAAATTTTCATCCTTTTACTTCCCTTAAAACTCCAGCTACAGGAGCAACTTTTTGGAATGCTCTTGGACCATCAGTTTGGGAAACAAATTTAAAACATAGCATTGTATACATATTTTCTGTTTACTATGTTGTGATACTTGAGATTTATTTATTTATTTATTTATTTATTTATTTACTTACTGCAGTGCTGGGGATGTAACCCAGGGGCATTCTACCTCTGAGCTACACCCCCAGCCTTTATTATTCTTTATTTTGACATAGAATCTTGCTAAGTTGGTGTGGCTGGCCTCAACCTATGATCCTCCTGTCTCAGCCTCCCAAGTACTAGGATTACAGACATGTGTCATCACACCTGGCTTTAATGCTGAATATATTAATGTTGGTTGAGTTGTTCTGTTAGGGAGGAAAACAGAAAATCAACACACAAGAGATTGCTATAGAATGTGCCAATTTCCAGGCATTTTGCATGCATCTCATTTTATATCTACAACATAAATTATTTCCCTGAATGATTTCTCTTGCTAGTGATCAAAAAACAAAATAACTTCTTTCTCCCTATATCATATTTCTTTTGTCTTCCTCACTTTCCTGCAACTGGCAGAAGAGTGGAAGTCTTCCCAGGCTTGGCTGTTGGCTGATATTATTTTACACCTCATAATCACAGTCCCTAAGACACAAATTAATTATGAAAAATATTCACATGCTTTCTACATGACATCATGTTCACTTGTGCTAACATTGTATCTTTTTGGCTGCTACCAAAATAGGCTTCTCTGTTTTAAAATTGAATGGAAGAGAGAAAAGCATGATCACTCTTCTGGATAGTTTAGTCTACTTTACTGATATCTACATTTCTCTCATATCCTGTACCCCAATAAAGAGCCCCCACTTTCCCCTTCAAATAAAAACTAAAGGTAGGGCTGGGGGTGTAGCTCAGTAGTAGAAGACACCCTCGGTGCAGTTCCCAACACCAACACAAAACAAAACAAACAAAAACTAGCTAAAGGTAAACAACAGACACATCAAACCAGGGCTGTATTGGAAAAGAGGGACACCTCACTCTCCAGACCCTTTAACTTTGTTGCTTCCATCCCAGCACACCCAAAGGGGTGCAAGAGTCACCCTTTGGTAACAACAGCTTTCTCTCTAAAGACTATGGAAGTTCAGAAGCATGCAAGCCCATGGGGGAAGGCGTTCTTTGGGAGGGAATGAGTTGTCATGAACGTGTCTCATTTGCAAAAACAAAAGCCAGGAGGTTGTCAGCGCTTGCCTCCAGCTCTCTGGCTTCCTTCTGTGGTCTCTATTAGTTCCTGATTATTACTTCTCCTCATTTTTCTTTCTAGTTTTCACTTCTTCCCTCAAAGAATCTAGTTATGTCACAGTAGACTACTTATCTCGTCCCTCCTCTGGCTCCTACTTGTCTGTAAAAATGGACATGATACTAAGGCTGTCTCCAGGATTTTTTCTCTGGAACCTTCTATCAGTTCTCTAAACTCCCTGGCCCCCTTGTCTTTCTATCACATTCCTGTCCTACATCCATCCCACTGTTCACTTTCTTACTCCCTCAGATAGACAGCTGAACTCTTTGGGAGAAAATAATAACATAATTGTCCTGAGAGATGCCACTACAAAGTTAGGTTTCCCACCCTCGATTTGGCCCCCAACCTTTCCCAGAAGTCCTTCTTTCTTTGGTTCTTTCATTCCTGCAGTGACCCTTTGTGCTACTTCTCTAAGACCCCTCCTCAAGTCCCTGCTGACTCTCAGCTAAAGAGCTTGCTTCTTACCTCACAGAGAAACAGCCTGGAAGAACGGCCTCGCTGTCTAACCCAGAGAGGCCATCAAGACAGAAAGCTGAGAGTTGCTCTCGACTCCTTTCTCTCCTGCAACCAGCTTCAAATACTTACCAAGTCCCATCCCATTCTGCTTTTCAAGTCTCTCTTGAGTATGCGTGCTTCTCTCCCTCCAGCCACCATCCCAGTGCAAACCACCATTGTTTCTCCTGATTGCAGTGTGCTCCTGAATATTCCTTCTCACATGCTGCCCAATCTATGCTCTATACTGCATGCTAAAGTATAGACTACAAACTGTCACTTGCTGGCTTAAAACTCTTCAGTGACTCCCCAGGTCCCTCATAATATAGTCCATTCTTTACTGTGGCAGTCCAGGCCCTTGCTAAACGCCCCTGTCCTCAACATCAGGGCTTCCTACGCGCTAGCCTCTGGGTGTATCTTGGAATTGCTTCTATCACTCCAAGGGGCCGTGCTCTGCCATTCATGCTTCCTTGGCTTGTGAGCTCTTCCAATTCTCTCCCTGAAATCCTACCTGTCATTCACTTAAGTTGGCATTCAAATATTTTTTTTTACATGTGTCATTTGTCTGTATCAGTATTCCTTCCAGCTTAAAAAAAAAAAAAAAAATCCAGGAGCTTTTAATGAATTAAAGCCACCATTTGCCAGAGGAGTCCACTGAAAATAATCATGTCCCTGGGAGGATAAGAAAACACTTACACAGCAGGATTGCTTACAGATCGCCAGTGTTGTTTTCATCAGGTCTCTACAAGAGCACGTGCGTAATGGAGCTGTGTGCCCCAAATAACATAGAAGCCTGGTACTGAAGAAGGGAACGTTTGCCAGGGAATACGTATGTCAGTGCATATGAAAAGAAAATGAATGAGGATGTAAACTTCAAGGAGAGATATGTCCTCAAAGAAAAAAAGCAGTCATTCATTTGTCACTCAAATATTTTTTGGATGGTTCCTATTAGATGATTCCTACTCATCCTTAAGGACTTTGTTTAAACTTCACCTCTTACCAAGGTAGAACTACACATGTGCGTCACATATGTGCACCCAGAGTACCTTCTGTTCACCTCCATCTTAGCTTGCATCAGTGTTTTGTGAGCTCCTTAATGTCGTGCAGACCATACCTCAAGAAACACTGTCTTAGCATTTAACATGTGACATGACATATTAAATAGAGTTATATTAAATAAATGAACTTTGATGCATTGCAGTTGTTAATATTATTGATTATTTTGTGATTTAAAGCACTTTTATGGCTGGGGATGGTGGTGCATGCCTGTAATCCTGGTACTTGAGAGACTGAGACAGGAGAATCACAGGTTTGAAGCCAGCTTCAGCAACTTAGCGAGACCCTGTTTCAAAATAAAATAGAACTGGGGGTGTTCCTCAGAGGTATAACACCCCTGGGTCCAAGTACCAAAAAAAGAAAAGCACTTTTATGTCAGGTATGTAAGGCACATGAATTAGTGTGTTCCAGACAACTTGCCCAGTGTCTTGCAAGTTAGCCATGTGGGATGACAGGTGCTCAGGCAGACAGTTGTTACGTACAGTGATGTTGGGGTTTCCATCCTTGGCAAACCCAACCCATGGGCTCTATCCCTAATCTGCAGAGCTCTGGCGCTAAGGCTGTTGGGGTGGGAAGGTTCTCACCTATTGTCACCTCTTGGAAAGCAATGTGAGGAGCCTGAAAAGATCTACTCAAGGACTGCGTTTAATTTGTCTTTGGTATCATGGAAGTGATTGGGAAGGGTGCCTCCCTCATGCTTGGTCTTGGACAGTGCTGCCCGCTAGGCTCCTCGTCACTGTGCTGTGTTGGCTACGAGGGCGGTTGTTTTGTGATTATGAAAAGCGATGGCCTCGTGACAGTGTCTCTGGACAAGCTTGTGCAGCTCTTTGGTTCACTCGGATAAACTGCCAAGCTTGTTGCTCCCTCTCCCAAAGCATGGCTATTTCAAGTAAGCCAAATCCAGCTCACCTGCTTCTCTAGAGTTGAGAGCGGAAAACTAGTCGGGAAGAAATTTTATTTGGAGAAAGAAGCGTAAATATCATCTGCCTTGACAAAAGATACAGCAACATTTTTTACAAAATTTTTTCACAGCAAAAAAAAAAAAAAATTCTTAAACTGTCTCTTCCCTATTACCTGCACTTCATTGCTGTATATTCCTATTTTTAAGGAGCTCATAGTCTGGTTGGGACTTTTAAATTGCTGTCTCTTAAAGGATGGATCAAAATTGAATGGAGGAGAAGGGAATTCTATGGAGAAGTGCACATGAATAAGGTCACCCCTCCGAATGGTTGGAGAGTGTGTGCAGTGGGGACTGGAAGGAGAGAGGGACAGGAGGAGAGGAGGCTGACCCTGGAGGCTCAGGATCAAGCACTTTGGACTTGAACCTGGGGTGAGAGGAGATCCATCAACAGTTGTTCTGGGTCTGGATAACAGAATCAGAACTGTTAGGAAACCTCACAGTGCTGTGTAAAAGATCCTTAAGTAAAATTTATACAACTAAACCTAATAGTGATTAAACCTAATAGTGATTCATATAAACTCTTTTCAAAAAATCAGGTGTATTACCACCGGGGAGGTGTGACTTCTCAGCCGTGCATGTGCAAAAGACCTGAGAGCATTAGCTGACTGTGATTTCAATAGGAGTCAACAGTATGTCATGACTGCCAAAAAAGCTAATGCAATCTTGGGCCACATTAGCAGAGGAACAGTGTTCCAAACAAAGAAGAGAATAGTCCTTCTGTCCTCTTCTCTAGCCAATGCATAGCTGGAATATTATGCTCAGGTCAAGATATTCCTGTTTAGAGAAAGCTGAGCAGAGCTGGTGAGAGCAATTAGGAACCTTGTTATATAATGAACGATTAACTTGGGATATTTCGCCTATGAGAGAGGATTTATGGATGCTCAGGAATTGCTAGCATTCTTCAGATGCTTGAAGAGGGATTAAATGGACTCTGATGCTTTCAGAAGGCAAGGGTATGACCAAAGAAAGACTTTCTCAAAATCGAGGTGTGTCCAAAGGCAAAGTGAACTCTCTCCGGTTTCTCCTCCCGTGGGATGTTTCCGCAAAGGCGGAATGATCCACAGTGAGAAATTATGGGGGAGGTTCGTGTGCAGAATCAGAGGTTGCTCTCAGGACCCTTTTTAATGTCCTATATGACTCTGTTCATTTTTATTTTGTGCTAATGGGGATTGAACCCAGGGGGGCATTCTATCTGGGAGCTATACCCCCAGTCCTATTTTATTTATTTTTAGTATGCTTTTATTAGTGCATTATAGTCTCACATCATAATGTAAATCATGTTGACAGTGACATACATGCACAGAGCACTTGGTGGGCCCCTGCCCCTGTCTCCCCATTTCCTCCCTTCCCAATATAGAGTACTGAGATTGACCTTGGTATATTCACATATGTACACATAGTCAATGGTAGTATTTCCATTAATGAACCTGTCTTCCCCCTCCCCTTCCCTTAGACCACTTCCCTGGCTCCAGTGAGGTTTCTCTACCATTATCTGGAGTCCCTCTGGTATCCCAGTTACTCCCTAGCTTGCGCATATTAGAGAAAACATATGCCCCTTCACTTATTTTATTTTATTTTTTTTTACTGGGAAACAGGGTCTCGCTAAGTTGCTGAGGCTGGCTTTAACCTGCCATCCTCCTGTCTCAGCCTGCCAAGTACTGGAATTACAGGCATGTACCACCATGCCTGGCCCTATCCAATTCTGAATACACAAATTCTGACTTAAGGAAATCCTTTCATCCAACTGCTCCAGTAGTAGAGGACTGTTTGAAACACAGAAGGGCCGGGTCAGTTAGCCCTCCTGGCGGCTAAGCAGGTGCTCTCAATATTGGGGTAACTTTTGAAGTGGGGGAGGTTGTATTTCTTGCTACTGCAAAAGGAATTGGTTGCCCTTAGTTCTTAACTATTAAATAGAAGGAAGTCACTTAACTGCCAGAGAAAGGGAAAGTGGGAGGAAAAAGGAACAAACTCTCTGAATCTCCACTTTGTGTTAACAGATGACATTTTATCTTTGTCTTATAATGCCACCAGGTGCAATGTGGCAGTGTGAGCCTAGGAGTTGGAGTCCCCCATCGGGTGTGCCCCGGCCTGGTGGTGCTAGCTGTCACTTTGGTTCTCCACTCCCATAGCTGTCGCTCTACTTGAGGCTCACACTCGAACCTCCAATGTAACCTGGATGGAGGTCTCTTTATTCTAGGGGCCTGGGAATTGTCAACTGTAAATTGACTCACTGTGAGAAAGGCTAAGATAGGGCATATATAAGTGTGTTTTATAAATGGCAAGCTGCTATAAGAATGATACTATTCATAATATAATTCTAGTACATTATTAGTGAAGTGGACATTTTAGGCCAAGTTGTCTAGTCACTCAGCAAAAATTTGGGTGCCTACTATGTGTTCCTGGCACTGGGGCTATAGTAATAAAATAGACATAGAATGTATTCTAAGACCCAGACAACTGATGTACAAGTACGTTTTTAGGCCACAAACCCACTGTAAATTAGGGATTTCTTGTTCTAACTTTGGTCATCTGTCAATGTTTCCAAGAGCATCAAGAGCTTGCCTTCCTTTCTTCCTTCCTTCCTTCCTTCCTTCCTTCTTCCTTCCTTCCCTCCCTCCCTTCTTCCCTTTCTCCTTTCCTTTCTTTCCTCTCTCTCTGTAACTGGGGATTGGACCCAAAGGAATTCTACCTCTGAACTACACCCTGAGCCCTTTTTATTTTTCATTTTGAAACAGGGTCTCACTAAGTTGTTGAAGCTGGCCTTGAACCTATGATCCTCCTGTATCTGCCTCCCAAGTACTGGTATTACAGGCATGTACCAACACGCCTGGCTAAGGGTCTGCCTTTTTACTTAGTGTTTCAGATATAGATTCAGTTAGAGTACAACATCAGTCTTGGTCATTTAATAGTAGATTAGGTGAGCATAAAGAATTATATACTTTTTATTAAAGCACTAAACCAGCCATCTTCCTAGACAGGCAATAACAGAGTGTGAAGTGCTAGATTGAGAGAAAAATAAACAGATCCAGTGTAAAAGGACATTTCTTGTCTCTGCAGTCCATATTTAGTTCTACTTATCTATTGTGGCTTTACAAATTCTTTTAAAAGTGTATTGTGAATGTGAAGTACAAGATAAAGAACTACGTCTTTAAAGACATTTTTAGATGGCCATGTTATGGTAAAAGTATGAGCTTAAAGTAAAATGTCTTATCAAAACTGAAAGAAATGTATCCACCTACATCTCGTTGGTATTTTAGACTCTTGAAGGAATGTCCAAGTGATTCTATTAAGAGGTTGCTCGGTAGTGAACTTGGACTGAGCAAGCAGCCTTGGGCCCTGCCTTCCTCTGGACTCCCTATCTGGACTTGTCTTGCTCCTTTTGTTAAGGATAGATACTCTCTGATTTTATAGGACAGGTTTGTTGTCAAGATTAATGGACTTTTAAAATAATATGCTTTTCAACATTTCTCTGAAGGTATTAGTCAGAGAGTGATAAGATATTTAAAAGATTATCCATTTGAAATGCTGTAGCCAGAAGGTACACACACCTGTTTTCCAAGAACTTTTATAAAACTTGCACCAGGCATAGATGGAAATTCACAGCCAGGTGTCCAGTGATAGGTTATTTCTGCTTCTTTTTTTTTTTTTTCTCTCGCCTCTTTTAAAAGCCCACTTCATGAAGCATTTATCTACTTCTGGATGGTCTGGCAGATACAGCAGATGTCACCTATGGAGCACGCCCTGGTACTATTATTTGCAAAGGCCATTTTAATCCTCTGGTCACTTCATAGTGACTACTTAGGGGACTGGAGGAACTGGTTCTGTTTCATACATAACTACTAAATATTCAGACCACCATCGCCTCCCAGACTCTGCCCTTCTAAAATCTCCGCCTTGCTGCCAGTCCACCTGTCTACTGAGTTAGCATGTAAGCAGAAATATTATTTTCTTGTGATTTAAATAATACAATGATGTGTTACAAAAATAAACAAGTGATATTATTACACTTTATTCAGATGTAGAAGTGACTTTCCTCATATCCCTGCTCCCCAAGATAATGACATTGGAACTCCAGTCTTCTATCTCTATTTTACCATGACTGGAAATTATTGTGTAAGAGTCTACATAAATAGTGTAGCCTCAAAAATAAACACATCATCCCTCTTCCCATGTCAACTGTCTCCACTTGGTCAACTCATTTCTTCCCAAATAACTCTACTAAGAGTACTATCAGTCTTTCAAAATCTGAATATGTTGCCAGGCATAGTGACACATGCCTATAATCCCAGTATTCGGGAGGCTGAGTCAGAAGGATCATGGGTTCGAGGCCAACCTCACAATTTAGCAAGATGCCCAACAACTTAGTGAGACCTTGTTTCAAACTAAAATAGGGCTTGGAGTGGAGCTCAGCAGTAGAATACCCCTGGGTTCAACCTCCAGTATAAAAAGAATATATTAAAAATTTCTAAAAATCCGAATATATTGCTTAGGTTATGGGGAAACCTTTAAGATTCTGTGGATTGTTTAAAAAGAATAAAACTAGAAGAAAAAATGTTCAGAAATAAAAGAATTTGTTTGACATCATAGAGGGAAAAATGTCTAGAAAATATTGCCATTGGCAGCTTATGAATATAAATAATACAGAGGTCATTTGCTACTCAGCCAGGGTGGGGAATGGTTTAGGAATATGTGACATGAGACCCTGCAGATATTTAAGCCAAAGAATGAAAGTTAAGTTGATTACTGCCTTTAAGTATTTGAAGGAGCCAGGCATGGTGTTGCACGCCTATAATCTTAGTACTTTGAGGCCAGCTTCAACAACTTAGCAGGGCTACTCTCAGCAACTTAGCAAGACCCTGTTTGTTTTTGTTTGTTTTTTTTTTTTAAAAAAAAAAAGGGCTGAGAATGTAGCTTGGAGGTAGAATGCCCTGGGTTCAATCTCCAGTACTCACATACTACATACATATATACATACATACAGTTGAAAGACTTCCATATTGAAGATGAAATACTTACTTTATATAGCTCTAAAGTCAGCACTAGAAGTAATAGGAGACAGATCCTAGCTTAACACCAAAGAACTTTTTGATAATTAGAACCATCCAGAAATGAAACATTCTGCCTGATGAAGGTATAGGATCTAGTAGAAAATGGATAGGTCTCAGCTACTATAGAGGAACTTCCTGCATTGAGAAATGTAGGAAGGTTAAATGGCCTTAGGTTCTCTTCTGATTCCTAAAAACACCTTGAGTTATTGTCATACACCATTTTTGATAGAGCTCAATTTTCAAGAATTAGACTACAACTTAAATCTTAGGCATGACTGTTTCCTCACTCAATTTTGTATTGAGTACCTAGTACAGTGCCTGATACAAAGCAGTTCCTCAATTAAGTAATGGTTGAATTAATAAACAAATGATTCCTCAACTAAAAAGCTAATAACACATGGGTCTGGGATTTATCTTATTTAGTTATTGACTTTTCATCATTTAAAAATAAAATGACCCCAAGATGGGAGACACAGTCACAGTTTATATTGACAAAGTTTGCTATCTATCAAGATTACACAGGTCTTTTTATTATTAAAATATATAACAGATTATTTAGTGACTCTGGGGAATCAAGCCCAGGGCCTCGCACATGCTAAGTATATGCTTTACCATTTAGCTCAATGAAGAAACATCGTTAGAACCTGAAATGAAATTCCATTTGTTGGCCAATTTCTCTTTTGAGCCCAGAATTTCTACTGTGAGCTTTCTTGCTTTGTAAAACCAATGGTTTAAACAATCCTTTAAAATTCTGTACATCAATGTCTATATAAATCTCTCCTCTGTAAACAGAAGAAAACATAGGCTGATATTACAGTGTTCGCTGTTTTCTATCTTTATTGAATGTATGAATTAGACTTATGTGTCTTTCCGCTGACTTGACCATATTTCAGTACACACAGGGCAGAGGAAAGAAAACAATATCTGTGTTTTACTTTTAAAAGACCAACTGCTGGTCTTTATTTCTTCAAGTCTTTCTTCCTAACTCAGCTCTCAGTTCTCTTCCTTAATTCAACTCTTGAAACTAATCCTCATATTTGAGACTAGAACTTAATGGGAGAAGATATGTGAGAGTAATCTCTACTGGGAAAACTTTTCATGGTGGTAATTAATACTGCTCCTCAAGGTCTCCTACAAGTGCAGGACAGAGTGGCCCTATCCGACCTAGTACTACAGTAACAGCAAATATTTGTCCGTGGCTTAGGGCAAGTTGGGAGGTCCCTTTGAAAGCTATTTGTTTGGTAGCCAGGATTGCCCCACCAGGGTAACAACGGTGTTTGAAGCTTGCTTTTTTTTTTTTTTTTTAAACTTTAATAGAGACATTGGGTTGCTCCTGATAAATTATCTTGAATGACAGATTGAAAACACATTCTAGTGTAAGTTAGCACCATGGAAATCCTCCAAAAGGCACACACATGCTCAACAAAAAAGCTAGTTTTAATGCCAAACTAAGATTTGACAATGGTAGTTTTTTTTATGGTACTCAAGTAAAATGTTTATTTTTAATTATAATATAATTATACGGATATGTGTACACACACTCACACAGATGACTCTTTCAATGCATTTCATTTAAAAAAATATCACTATTGTTTTGTCTCACTGGGTCCTCATAAAGCCTTAGTGTAGTGGGTTAAGTTATCTCTAGAATAACAGCTATACTAGATTCATATTAAAACAATCATCAAAAAGACTAAACTGATCACAAGTAAGCTGCATGTCAGAACAAAGTCCTACCCCTCTTAGAGAAACATTTCAAAATTCAGTAAGTAAGCCGGGCGTGGTGGCGCACGCTTGTAATCCCAGCATTCGGGAGGCTGAGACCGGAGGATCCGGGTTCGCGGCCAGCCTCAGCTACCTAGTGAGGCACTCCGCAACTTAGTGAGACTCGGTTTCAAAATAAAGAATAAAAAATAGGGCTGGGGGTGTAGCTCGGAGGTAGAATCCCCCTGAGTTCAATCCCCAGTACCGCAAAAAAAAAAAAAAAAAAAAAAATTCAGTAAGTAGCAACATACAATTCACAATGTCTATTATCCACTCAAAAGTTATCAAGTATGAAAATATGACTCCTAATCAGTAGAAAACTCAATAGAAGCATTCTCAGAAATGACATAGCAGGTAGAATTAGCAGTCCAGGGCATTAGATAAGCTATTATAAATATATTCCATATGTTTGAGAAAACATGAACATGTAGAAGAAAGAAATGGAAGATATTAAGAGAGATCCAAATAGTACACTAAGAATGAAAGCACAATTTCTGAAATGAAAAATAGCCTACAAGGGATTAACAGCATATGAGATAGTTATAGAAGAAAAGCTGGTGAACCCACAGGCATAACACTAGCAACTGTGAATTAGTGAAGCACAGGAGAAAAGAGATTAAGTAAAAAGAGTATCAGTGAGCTGTGACAATATTAAGTGTTCTAACATTAATGTAGTTGGAATTTAAAAGAAGCAGCAAAGGACAAAAAATATTTGAAGGAATGATAGGAAATTTTTTTTCTAAACTGGATGGAAGAAGATCTAAGAAGTTCAATAAATCTCAAGCAAAAGAAACATAAGGCTCACTTGATAAAAGATATTCTTTCTTTGTTGCAGTACATTCCAACACCAGCGGTGCTGGAATATTAGCCATTCATACATGAGATTAAAAAAAGAACTTCAACAGTTAGTTCAACCCTTATAGTCAAATGGACTATAGACATAAATGTAAGAGCTAAAAACTATAAAACTTCTAGGAGAAAATATGTATCTGAGCTAGGCAAAAAATTCATAGATGGAAACAAGAATAATAAACCATAAAAGGAACATGCTGATAAACATAAAACTTTAAAACTTCTGCTTTTTAAGCCGGGCGTGGTGGCACACACTTGTAATCCCAGCATTTGGGAGGCTGAGACCGGAGGATCTGGGTTCGGGGCCAGCCTCAGCTACCTCGTGAGGCACTCTGCAACTTAGTGAGACTCGGTTTCAAAATAAAGAATAAAAAATAGGGCTGGGGGTATAGCTTGGAGGTAGAGCGCCCCTGAGTTCAATCCCCAGTACCGCAAAAAAATAAAAAATAAAAAAAATAAAAATAAATAAATAAAACTTCTGCTTTTAAAATATTGTTAAGGAAATAAAAAAGGCAAGTCTTAGACTGGAAGAAAATATTTGCAAGTCGTATGTCTGACTGTCTATCCATATATCATCATTCATAAAGAACTCATACCTCAATGAGAAGAAAAACAAGAGTAAACAATGGGCACAGGAGTCAAATAGGTCCTTCACCAAAAATGTATGTCAAACACACAAAAAGATGATTGACACCATTGGTCAACAGGGAAATGAAAATGAAAATCGCAGAGAGATATAGTTCACATTCACTGCATACAGGCTAAAATGATGGGCAATACCAGCTGTGGGTAAGGATGGGTGGCAAAAAAGCTCTCGTCATTCGTCATTAGCAGAAATAGAAAAGAATGCAACCACTTTAGGATAAAGCTTGGTAGCTCCTTATAAACGTGCACTTACCAAACCATGGAGCAATTCCTCCTAAGTACCCGGGAAAAGTGATCACTTTTATTCTCATAATGACTCCATGTGAATATTCACAGCACTTTTACTCATAACAGCCCAAATCTGTAAATAAGCGAAATGTCTCCCAATGAATGGATGACCTGCCAAAGTTCTCCAGTCACTTCTTTCTTGCTTTCATTTCCTTGTCCCATATTCTTTCCTAAAATCTCTATGAACCGCTCCTTATTCTACCTAAGCTCTCAGGAGTATTCTGCCATCCAGCCAAACTCAGTAAGGTCCACCCCATCTTTCCTGTCTCGTGAGTTGCCCTCGCCATTGTCAACGGCATTTTCTTTCTTCGCAGTCTCACTTCTTTGGGCTTCTATGATAACATATTCTCATGATTTTTCCTCCATTGCTCGCTGATCCTTTCTTGTATGTTTTGTGGCTCTTCACCTCCCTTCTGACTCTAACCATGGGCTCCCCACGAAGCCTAACTTCAGCTCCGAGTTTTTGTTCTGACCCTTATTTCTCTCCTCTCACATGAGGCTGCTCTTCCCCATGTGGCATCGCCACCCCTCCTGCGCCTCCCTCAGTGTGCAGGGTCTCCTCTCTGCCATGTTAATTCTCCTGAAGGGAAGCACCGGTCACTTCCCTCCCCTCATCACCTGATCAGTACTTTCAAGTGTTCCATAACCGTGATGTAATAATAGCACTGAACGTGAACTCCAACAACCTGGGTTCTATACTAGCTTCGCCACTTATAAGCTACATGACCCTGAACCCTGGGTTTCTCTGTCTGAAAGATGGGATTTAATAATAAATACCACATCATAGGTTTACTATAAGGATGAAAGGGGATAAATAAAAAATGAAAGCATTTTGTAAAATGTGTTTATTAAGCATGATGATGAGTTTTCAACCAATGTGTTTATTTTTAGTTTATTATTATTAATTCTTTGCGTGGTACTGGGGATTGAACCCAGGGGCATTCTACCTATGAACTATACTCCCAGCACCATTTTTAAATTTTTTTTTATTTGGGAACAGAGTCTTACTAAGTTGCTGAGGCTGGCCTTGAACCTGCGATCCTACTGTCTTAGCCTCCTAAGTAATGGGATTACAGGCCTGCGCCACAATGCCCAGCCTAATGCATTTATTATATGTGCTAAAGCATTATACACAGGTGGGCAAGCAGTCAAGATCTCTTGCACTCATGGAACTCAGAGTATAGAAAGGAATACAAGCTATTCAGTGAATTAAAAAATAGACATAGTAAATTCCAAGTCTAGAAGAAATGACAAGTGCTCACGGTAGCACACATGGAGACATCCAGTTTAGACTTGTGATGAGGACAAGTGGCAAAAGAAACTTCCCCAATCAAGTGACATCACCAGAAGATATTGATGAACCAAGGGGAGGCAGGGTATTCCTGCGAGTCCAAGCATGCTGATTAAGAAAACAGAGATGTTAGATTAAGAAAACAGCAGGGACGTCACCCATGTAGACAGACAGTCAGCATCTGAGGGGCCCATCAGTGAATCTAGCTAGCCACTGAGCTACATGCACTGATCGGGCTGTGTCTCAAAGACAGGAGATCCACAAGAACAAGGCAGTTCCCCAGGTAAAGGCTACACACCAATCAATTTTATTCATTAAGAGTAGTGATTTTCAAGCCGGGCGTGGTGGCGCACGCTTGTAATCCCAGCATTCGGGAGGCTGAGACCGGAGGATCCGGGTTCGCGGCCAGCCTCAGCTACCTAGTGAGGCACTCCGCAACTTAGTGAGACTCGGTTTCAAAATAAAGAATAAAAAATAGGGCTGGGGGTATAGCTCGGAGGTAGAATGCCCCTGAGTTCAATTCCCAGTAC